>SJYC01120035.1:0-27346 GCA_006408675.1 Madoqua kirkii
TGGCTGCTGTTTGCTTGTCAGCAGAAATGCATCATTGTGTTTTGGGGAAGAGGAAATTTACTTGGAGACTGCAAAGACCAGCCTATGCCCCAGTGCTAAAGAATTCCGTCCCAGGGGACTTTAGGGAATAGGTTTTGGACAACTGTTCAACTGATTATTCTAAATTAAATTACTAGGTACTGCCTCCAAATGTGGTTTAGAGAAACCTTGCTGGTATATGCATTCCATCGTCCTTCCTTTATTTTATAAGTAGAGTCCAAGAAATTGCCTAAACTCGAGTAGGCAGGACTATTGGGAAGTTATTTTCAGGGGCAGCTTTGCCGTATAATATAAATTCAGTGAAGTAGTAAATAGGACTCCTTTTTATGGCTGATATCCCTGGACAGAACGGATGCCCCTCATGTGATTGCTATTGATGTTTTAAGGGGTTAAATGGTGCTGGGCATGAGATCCACCATGGCATACGTGGACAGAGAACAGCGTGGCCAGGTGCATCAGCTGCTCAAAGCTCAGATGCTCCTCTGTGATTAGCACCCTGCAGGGGGGGTGGTTGGTAACCAATCAGCCTCCGTCTTGAGCCTTCACAGTGAGACCAGACTGGCTACTGTGCCATCATTTTCTTGATGGCTTCGTATTGCCTTGGGAAAGAGGTTTCTGCCCCTTCCCTCCATCTTCCAAGTCTCCCCTTTGCCAGTGGTTCTCAAAGGCTGGTCTTGAGACCAATAACATCAGCATCACCTGGGAACTTGCTAGAAAGGCAGTTTCTCCAGTCTCACCCTCTCCCAGACCTCCTGAATGAGACACTCTGGGGTGGGGTCAGTCATCTGTGTTTGAAGGATCCTTCCAGGTCTTTCTGATGCTCATTCGAGTTTAAGCATCGCTGCTCTGGGTCGTGGCTCACCAGCGCAGGGTGGACGTTCCAGAGTCAGGTCTGGGGACTTCTGTTGATGTCATACCAACTGACCTGAGAGGAAGCTTGGGCTTATGCCCTAAGTATTCACTTGGCTTTGGTTCCGGACAGTCCTCTTCTTGCTGACAGAGAATGGTATGGATGGGCTTGCTGAAGCAGCGGGGTGGTGGCTGCTTTCACACACGTGGACACATGCACGTCTACTCTCCGGCACTCTGCAATTGTCTGTAGCAGTGAAAAACTAGCTCGTCCTGGCAGTGTGCTGATGTGAAACATATTTTCTTATCCTTATTTGCCATCTGTGTCTCTTCTTTGGCGAAATGTCTATTTAAATCTTTGGTCCATTTTTTAATCGGGTTATTTGCTTTCTTATTGTTGAGCTTTTTGAGTTCTTTGAATATTTTAATAATAGTCCTCTATCAGATATGTCTTCTATAAATATTTTTTCCCAGCCTTGGGCTTATCTTCTCATTCTCTCGAGGCATCGGAAGCTTAAAAGCTTCCCAGGTGGTTCTAATATGCTGCTGAGTTTGAGAATCAGTGGGTTAAATGTCAGGGCACCTGATGAAGGTGCGGAGAAGGATGGGGTGGGCAGTGAGGGAAAAGCCCAGTCACTGACAAAAGACCCACGCTCTCGAGAGATGGTTCTCTAGGCAGCTCTCAAAGCTTTCTCTTCATCTCAACATCTTGTCCCACGGAACCAAAGCAACTTTCCATCTTCAGAACATCCTTTCTGCTTTGCCCTGGTGACCGTGAGGTTGACAGTAAGTGATGACTTCTAAGTCTTTCTCATTTTAACCTCTGCAAGCCATGGTTTTGTTTTTTTTTTTTTTAAAGTTTAAAAGGGATTCATAGTGAAAAGCTACCATGATCTTTCCCATCTCTGACTGCAAACTTTCAAGCGTTTCTTGCCTTAGTTGTTTTGTTGTTTAGTGCCATATCTTTTAAATAATGTACTTTACTTGCTCTGCTGTGGTTTTTCTGGTTTGGCTCATTTTTGTTGTTAGAAAAAAAGAACAAAGGGAGTAATTTAGAGAGTGAAAATCTGTTGTCTGCCTATGAAATAACCTGATATTGTCAGGGTAACATTTATTCTTTGGTGAATCCTTAATTCCTCTCTCACTAGAAATAAGCATTGTGATACTTGACTTTGATAGTAATTATCACTTTTTAAAGAGCTCACATTTTATCCTTTAACTTCCAGTCCTTATAGTCACTATAACTTCCTTTGTC
This sequence comes from Madoqua kirkii, assembly GCA_006408675.1. Taxonomy (NCBI): domain Eukaryota; kingdom Metazoa; phylum Chordata; class Mammalia; order Artiodactyla; family Bovidae; genus Madoqua; species Madoqua kirkii. The sequence goes on from SJYC01120035.1 coordinate 2,144, forward strand.
TTACCATTAGAGTTCAGCACTAGCTTTCAACTTGGTTTGAGAATGTATTTATTTTCCTTCCCTCCTTCTTCCCTTCCACCTTCCAAATTTTATTTGCTACTGAATCTTTTCTTGTACAAGTCAAAATTGATGATATTTACCTTTTGTTTGTGACATTCGCACCTATAGATTAATTCTAAAAATTGAAAACCGGTAGATGTCATTCGTTCGCATCATGGATTTGTGGAAATAATGTCCCCTTCCCCAGTAACTCCCATCCTGTCACTGATTGTCCACTGCAAGTGACAGCCGTGTTCCCAGAACTTGGGGTTTAAGAAGAGAGCGGGAAGGGGAGGGAGACCCCTGGGGTGATGCGGAAGGGCGTCCAGTGGTTTCCCGTGGAACCCTTCACAGAATTCCAGTTTCAGGAATTACTTCCCACCTGCCTGTTACCCTTAGTCTGGGGTCAGTGGAACTGGAGGGCACCCTCCTCTGTTGCCCCTGCCCCACCCTCAACGTGCCTCCTGAGCAGAGACTTCCAAATTCCCACCCTTTCAGAAAGTGGTGAAACCTCTTGTCTTCTGGTTTTTATGCTCCTGTTGTCTCCACTTTTATGGGTTTATATTGATTCAAAGGGCTTCTCTGGTGGCTCAGTGGTAAAGAATCCACCTGCCAATGCAGGAGACCTGATTTCGATCCTTGGGTCAAAAAGATCCCCTGGAGAAGGGAATGGCAACCCACTCCAGTATCCTTGTTTGGGGAATCCCATGGACCGAGGCACCTGGAGGGCTACAGTCCATGGGGTTGCAAAAGAGCTGGACATGACTTAGTGGCTAAGCAACAACAGTTGATTTAAAGACTCCCTTCTGAGCATTTTAATGCCGTCTCAGTGGAAAGGGAGACATCAAATGCCTGCTTGGCCCACATCAAGAACAGCATCTGAGGTGCCGCCTCTTCTCTCTGCAGCTGCCTCCTGGCAGGACTGAAATACAAAATTTGGGTTTCTGCTTTGGAAAGGAGACCTTGCTTAGATTACTGTTCATTTGGGTGGGGCGGGGGAGGGAAGAGTGAAGGGAAAAACAGAATATGATAGTGTAAAATAATGTCCACATTCGGTTGCCTTGGTAACAGCCTCCCTCTGTCAGTAATGCTTGGGAGGCTGAGGGAGAAGGGGAGAGTTGGTGTCGGCAGATTGATGGGGTTGAAAGAAGGGAAGGGAATCACCAGATTGGAGCTGCTCAGTGGCTAGAAGCGGCTAGATGGGCTAGATGACTGAGAACCGAGTAACACCTGTCGCTGACATCTGGAAGGCCCCAAACCCGTTCAGTCGTGTGAGCAAAAGACTCAGGAGCTGTTTGCACAGGACAAAAGGCGGCAGTGTTTGGGGGTGACAAGACTGCATCATTACCCGTCTCCTCAAAGAGGCTCCATGACCCTCTCTTCTCCTTTTTCTTGGCAGCTGAGGAAATGACCTCTGTGATGTCAGTGTACCATTCCCCTAAATAGCCAAGGTGACGCCTAACCTTTCCGAACCAGGACACAGGTTTTCATTCCATGGTTAGTTTTAAGGCTTAAAATATAGACCTCCGGGAGAGGGAACCTGGTATCTTAGTTACGGAGAAGACTAGATGGCTAGACTCAAGTCCTTCTGGAGGATTGGAGAACGGGAGGGGTCTGGGTGTTTGAAAAAAGCGGTAGACAGGACACTGCAGAGAAAGAAAAGGAACAGGAAGCGACCTTGGGATCATCCAGATGGATGTTTCCTCACCACTTGCCTGTGATTGGATGTTCCCTGTCCTCCCATCCCACTCGTACTTGCCCCGCATCCTCTTTTCTAAACTCCCAAGTGGCTGTTCGGAGGGGGTATTGATCAGAGCTGGAGAGCAGACTATGGGATGGGATGGGGAAGATGGGGCAGCAGGAGACAGCAGTGTCATCAAGGGCATGGCCGGGAGAGAGTGCAGAGAGCGAAGACGGAAGGCCAAGTAGCCTTCTGCCACTCATTTCAAGCTACGGGAGTAAAGGTGAGCGGTGAATGCTGACAGGCCATCCAAAATGGCCCTAGGACTTGGCAGGGCACCACAGGCTCTCCAGTGTGGCAGAGACTAACTACCCTGCGGCTGGAAGAAGGATGGGCTTGTGAGAGTCTGTGTAGTATCTTGCTGCCGGGTGATTATTAGACGCTATATATAGCTACCTGATACTCACAACAGGAGCTAGGCACCTTTCTTGGGGTTTCCTACCATCAGCCCATTGATGTGATTGCTGTCCCTGGTCACAAAAGGACAGGGAAGCAAGAGAAAGATAGTTCCTTGTCAAGGGGCACATAGCAAGTTAGTGGCAATTTTGTGGTGTCGCTTTCCACAGTGGCTCCATAGGCTGTTTACTGGGACAGCTCTTAGCACTCAGTACCCTGGGGCATTTCATTCACTCGACAGCATCAGTTCAGTTCAGTCGCTCAGTCGTGTCAAAGCAGAGACATTTCTTTGCCAACAAAGATCTGTCTAGTCAAAGCTTTGAGTTTTCCAGCAGTGATGTATGGATGGGAGAGTTGGACTGTAAAGAAAGCTGAATGCCAAAGAATTGATGCTTTTGAACTGTGGTGTTGGAGAAGACTCTTGAGAGTCACTTGGACTGCAAGGAGATCTGACCAGTCCATTCCTAAAGGAAATCGGTCCTGAATATTCATTGGAAGAACAGATGCTGAAGCTGAAACTCCAATACTTTGGTCACCTTGTGCGAAGAGCTGACTTAGACCCCATTGCTGGGAAAGGTTGAGGGCAAGAGGAGAAAGGGGTGACAGAGGATGAGATGGTTGGATGGCATCACCAATCAATGGACATGAGTTTGAGTGAGCTCTGGGAGTTCGTGATGGACAAGGAAGCCTGGCGTGCTGCGGTCCATGGGGTCGAATAGCCTCATGGTAAGGGCATGGGGTCTGAAGGTGGACTGTTGGGGGTTTGAAGTCCTGCCCTGCTACTTCCCAGCTGGGTAAGCTTGGGCAAGTTCCTTTGCCAGTCTGTGCCTCGGGTTCCCATTTGTAAGATGGAGTCAATACTGATACGTACCTGGGAACATCCTTGTGAAGTTTAAATGAGCTGGGGTACATCGTTATCAGTTGTCATTTAGTGTGGGGAGGTGAATAATATTTATGGGGATTATCATTGCAGCCGTCTTTTATGTGGTCTTTTCACACTGCCTTCAAGGCTACTGCTTTTAACTCTCACAAAAGCCCTGTGAGATATAACATGGACGATGTTAATATTCTGGCTAGTAGATGTGGAAACTGAGGCTCAAGGTCACGTCTTCTGTGAGTGGCAGAGGTCGGACGTGAACCCAGAGTTCTTTCATAAGCCAGAGGCTCACCATGCCACTGCACCTGACGAGCCCCTTCTCCAGGGGAGACGCTGCCTCCTCCAGGCAGTCCCCCAAAATCCACATGAAGCTTTGCATAAAAAGAAATGGGACATCACAGGAGTACGTCTCCCTTGGCTGTTTCCTGAGAGTCGGGTGATGTTTGGCTCTTCACCTGCATCTTCTGCACCTGGGAACACACCTAGAGCTGGTCAGTCAGAGTAGGCAGCTTCTGGGAACAGGAGATGGAGCCTGAGCACCTCAGCAAATCCCCCCACCCCTCTCAGAGTGCCCAGGCATAGTCAAGGGGGACCCGAGAGCCAGGGGCATACACCAGGACTCTCGGAGGGCCTGTGACAGCCACTGTCCCCAGGACATCCAGCCCAGAGCCCTCCCATCTCCACTCCCCCAGCTGGAGAGCCTCTGCTCACTCCTCAGGTCTCAGCTTAGATGTCTCTTCTTCAGAGAATCTGCCATTTTTAATCAGAGTCTCCTTGTCCCCCGTCCATCACCTATACTTTCCCATCACACGCTCATCACAATACGCGGAGGCTCTATATGTGCCAGTATCGGTGTCATACCTGCCTCTCTACCCCCAGACTGTAAGTTCCTTGGGGCCAGGGATCGTGTCTGCTTAATTCGCCCTGGGCCCTCCCCACCCACTGCCCAGTACAAAACGATGCAATAAATATTCCATGGAAGTATTAAATATTTAAAAATATACACAAATGCTTTGGACAATGGAAAGTTGCTTTGCAAATGTGTTTTCATCTTCATTTTACTGCTGTCTGTGGGGCAACCACACAAGGAGAGAACGGTCTGCAGCAGCTGAGGCTCCCAGATAAATCAGGCAGGACAGTTCGTAGGAAGTCCCTGCTATTTGGCATGTCTGCTTCTGAAGTAGGAAAGCAGACAAGTGAGCCGGAGGAGGGAGTCTTGATAAACAACCCGAATTTAGCATCCTGAGTTTGTCAGTGTGATGATCTATAAGTTGGGAGAAGGAAAAAAATGATCACCTAAGGGAATGGCTTGCCGTCACTGTCTGGGTTTATTTTTCCTTGAGCTGGTCTGTTCCTACCATGGTGATGATGCCCGAAAGCAGTTTCTAGGAATCAGCCAGCAAAAGCCCTTCTCTGGTCCCAGCTTCTTTCAGTTCCACCGGACTCTGCAACACTCCCGCTAAATGAACTGTCTGCCTCCATACCTCCGATCAGCTCCCACCGGACCTCACTGTCCTTCACACCTTAGTGGATGCTGTCCCAGCACAGTCTGTAAGCCCAGCCTGATCTTCAGCGATCGCTGTTCAGCTGCGCCCTTGCTCCCTGTGAACATCCTACTGTTGTCCAGAGAGCCGATCCGGCTTCCACCAGCATGCCACCCCTCCAGGCAAGGCACCGTTATGAATCACTTCCCCAAGTGCCCCTTCTGAACAGTTTCCACTCTCAAGTCCCTAGTCTGTTGCCACCCAACTCTTCATCTGTTCATCAACTTTTTATTGAGCACCTACTACATATCAGAAACGTACATGATCGGGGATATAAGGATGAACCAGCCACCGTGCTTTTGCTCTTGGGACATCCAGAAGTGGAAAGGATGACCCACAGGGAGGTGCAGCCCCGTGAGATGACGTCTTGGGTGTAGGCATTGTGCGCCACCATCCTGGAGAAGGGAGAGGTTACTCTGAGGTTGGCAGGGTCGACATTTGGTGGCACTGCTCCAAGGACACTAAGAGGATGGGATCACTGACATCAGGCTGTGTGTGCTGGGAAAGTGGCGAGTCAGGGACTGCTGCCTTAGTCTGTGTGTCGTGGGGTGCAGTTTGGGAAGTGGTTGGATGTGAAGCAGGAAAATAGATCAGGTCCAATGTGGGGGGTGTGGGAGAAGCTTGAGTTTCAATCTCTGAATAGTGGGGAGCTATTGAAAATCTTTTATAAAACAGGAGAATGAAATGATCAGATGCACTTCAGAGATCACTGGAAGAAGAAAGGAAGATGGCTTGGAGAGGATGCAGGAAGGTGGTGGAGAGTGCATCCGGAGGCTCTTGAGGCTTCATTCATTCACTCACTCTAATCCTGCTCCTGGAAGAAGCTGCAGTGCTCTCAGCTGCAGGGAAGCTGGTGTGAGTGGTCCTTGTGCCCTGCTGCTGCAGCGGGGCGAAAGCTAGAGGTGGTCTGATGCAGGCTCTGGACGTGTCAGGATATCCAGGACCTAAGCTGAGGCTGTGTGGCTGAAAAAAGGGGACAAGTGGCAATATTTCCAAGAAAAAGTCTTAGCTCCCTCACATCACCACCTCCCTCCTGTTCTCTCCGGTCAGAGCCCTCACCAGCTTCCCCTGGGAGGTGATCCCACTGGAGACCCTGGCAGGGAGTGGGAAGAGAAAGGCAAGTCCAGGCTCAGAAAACACCCTGAGCATAGGCACAGAGGGTGGGAGGGCTCTGAGATTTTTCCAGGCCTTCGTCCCAGTTGCCATTTATGACAACCCAAAGGAAATCAGAGCCTCGTTGGAGCCTGTGGGCGTGGGGTAGAAGCCGACAGCCCATTCCGTCTGCAGTTGTGTTGCAGAGCGATGGAACAGATCGATCCACGGGTCAAAGAGAGGATGATCAAAGTCAGTGTTTGGTTTGCTTTTTGCTTTATTTCTAAGAAAAGCTCACCTTAACCATATAAAACTGAACAAAGGGATATGAGTGGACCATGGGTCCCGGGCCCTCTGCCTCAGTTCCAGTTGGTCAGGACTCTTGCACAGCCCCTTGACTCCAGCCTGACAAAACCCACCTCGCCATCTCTCCAGACTTCCTGGGGCCCTGCCTCATGGGCACAGGCACTACGTCCCAAGACTCTGTAGTCACCTACACTTGGGATCCTAATTTGCAGTTTTGGTGGTTAGATTCTAAACCAAAAACAAGTCACATTGTTGCTCGAAAAAAGAAAAGGATTTTGTCATTGATAATATAAAGTCTTACTCTAACAGCAAACTCCTTCCCACCTAGAAGGTTCTCACTGATGGTAGGGCTGCTCCCACCACCCTCAGTGAGTAGGGGCGGCACTCCTCTCTATCTTTAGGTTCCGCATCTGCAGACTGAAACAGCTGCAGGTCAAAACTGCTTGAAAAAAATTTCCAGAAAATTTCAAAAAGCCAAACTTGAATTTGTCGTGCTCCACCACACAGTAATGTAGCAATTTTTATTGTATTAGTGCTACGTCACTCAGTCGTGTCTGAGTCTGTGCAACTCTGTGGACAATAGCGTGCCAGGGTCCTCTGTCCATGGGATTCTCCAGGCAAGAATCCCCTCCTCCAGGGGATCTTCCCAACCCAGGGATCAAACCCGCATCTCTTATATCTCTGAGCACTGGCAGGCAGGCTCTTTACCACTAACACCACCTGGGAAGCCCTTACTGTATTAGGGATTGTACACAGTCTCAAGATTTGAAGTATATGGGAGGATGTGTGCAGGTTATTTGTGGATACTGTGCCATTTTATATAAGGCACTTGAGCACCCTTAGATTTTGGTATCCACATGACTTCTTGGACCACAGACCCTGGGGGATGATGGTCATCTCTCTCTGCTTACTCCAAGTGAGAGGTGACCAGGGCTGGAGAGGACAGCTCCATCCAGCCCACCCCTTCTAGAAGCTGTTCTGGAAGGCAGCTCTGTCTATGATACACACCAATCAACTGCCTTACCTACCCCTTTGAGCCCCAGTTTGCTCCGGCCTCAGAGCACTGATAGGTATTGAGGGCAACATCTACCCAGTAGCCTTCCTCCCAAGATGTGGCTTGGAGACTGGATCTGCCTTTAAGCCTGGGAGTGGCTGGGCGCTTCCCCAGGCAGCTCCCCGCCCACACCCTTGCCTTTTCTCTTGTTTCCTGCACCGGAGAACTCCAGCATGATGGGGACACAGAGCCTGGTTTGTGCTGGTGCTCAGAATCGTTAAATCCTGAGGTTGGTGTATCTGGAGGCTGTAGAGAAACGGTGGGTGAAGGAATCCTTCCCTGCGTCCCTGTTCTGCCCAGGCATTCACACCGCCTTGGCCCAGCTACCAGCCTGATCCAGGTTTCCAGCTAATGATGCCCAGCAGGTAAAAAAAAAAAAAAAAAAAAAAATCCAGTCCCTGCCCTGGACTCCCTGTACCTGTGAGAGGTGTGGAGTTGGTGGCTGAGGCGTGATTATGTCTATATTGTGTTGGTCATGCTGCTGCCCTTCTCGAGGTTCCAGCACTTTCTGCAGTGAGGAGTTTTAATAATCTGTGTGTCTAAGGCTCCTGGGCAGCGAGGACGGTCTGGGTGCCAAGTGCTCACAACCACCCAGCAACTCAATTAGGAGACAGAAGTGGCATCTGGGGGTGAGGTGGGGTGAAGGTCCCTCTTTCTTCCCTTACCCTCCCTTCTCTCTCTCCTCACTTCTGCTCCCTGGTCTCCTCCTCCACCTTGTTCCTCCTCTTCAGCCCTGCTTGGAGGAGCTGGGCCAGCTTGGGTCCCATCTTGTCTCTGTTCAGAATTCTGAGTGCCCACTGCCTCACTGGTACCTTGAGGCTTAAGACCACGCACATCCCTGTGTTTCCTTCACGGTCTTGGTTTCACGTGAGGGGCTCTTGCTCCTGGCCTATGGGGGCTCAGCTCTCCCCAGTCCAAAATGGACTTGGAGCCTTCCCGACACCACAGATACTGGCTCTGTCCCTCCAGGGTCCCTCCGGCACCGTGCTGGGCACCAGCCCTGCACATCTTCAGTGGGGACAGGGACCAAGTCACCATCCCCTCCTCCTTCCTCCTCCCCCAGCCCGGCCTGGCTCCCAGTGCCGCTGTCGGTGAGGGGAGAGGATTCCAGTCTGGAAGGCTGACAGCTGCTGCCACGTGGCCCATATGCACGCTTTTCCCGGTTGCTGAATAATTACTTAATGATTTGAGGAGGCGGGGCTGCTCCTTCCCAGCCCGCCAGTCCTGGCTGCGTGCTGCTCTCTGGCAGCCTGGTCAGAATGCTGTTCCTCTTTGATGGAGGCTGTTCTGGCCATTTGCATGGTGGTCCTGGGGCCCAAGAAACCACTGGAGGTGCCTGCGCCCCAAACCAGCAGCCTGGGGCACCCTACGAAGCCTGGTTCCTGCCTCTCCAGTGACCTGAAGACTCATTTCCTTCCGACACCACAGATACTGGCTCTGTCCCTCCAGGGTCCCTCCGGCACCGTGCTGGGCACCAGCCCTGCACATCTTCAGTGGGGACAGGGACCAAGTCACCATCCCCTCCTCCTTCCTCCTCCCCCAGCCCGGCCTGGCTCCCAGTGCCGCTGTCGGTGAGGGGAGAGGATTCCAGTCTGGAAGGCTGACAGCTGCTGCCACGTGGCCCATATGCACGCTTTTCCCGGTTGCTGAATAATTACTTAATGATTTGAGGAGGCGGGGCTGCTCCTTCCCAGCCCGCCAGTCCTGGCTGCGTGCTGCTTTCTGGCAGCCTGGTCAGAATGCTGTTCCTCTTTGATGGAGGCTGTTCTGGCCATTTGCATGGTGGTCCTGGGGCCCAAGAAACCACTGGAGGTGCCTGCGCCCCAAACCAGCAGCCTGGGGCACCCTACGAAGCCTGGTTCCTGCCTCTCCAAGTGACCTGAAGACTCATTTCCTTTTTCTGGGTCCCAGTCTCCTCATCTGGCAAAGGGAAAGTGTCAGTTGCTCTTGTGACCCCATGAACTGTAACCCACCAGGCTCCTCTGTCCATGGGATTCCCCAGGCAAGAATACTGGAGTGGACTGTCATTTCCTCCTCCAGGGGATCTTCCCGACCCAAGGATCGAACCCAGGTCTCCCGCATTACAGGCAGATTCTTTGCTGGCTAAGCCACCTGGCGAGGGTGAGGGCAATTAGTATGAGCTGAACTGGCAGGGTTCTGACGCCCAGGATGTACACCTTTCTCCAGATGAAATCGAAACCAGCTAAGAACACGCGTGCCAGCTGGAAAACCCAGTATTGCCATCTGGGCTCCTGTTCTTTGCCTCAGTTACCTTAAGAACCCCAGGGTGGGAGAGGGGCAGTTGCGGGGGAGTGGAGGGTGGTCCCCTGCCCACCTCCCTGCTTCCTCTTGCTCTCTTGCTTCCATCCCTTTCCCCCCGGTCTTCCTCTACTCCCTTCCCAGGCAGTGGAACCGTTCTTCTCCAGGGAGTTCTCATAATCGAAAGGCTGATCACTTCCTTCCTTCCTGCTTCCTTGTCCAGTAGGTTTTAATGGCCTTGACCATCAAACATAAGAGGCCTATTTGTATATAGAATCTCTCACAGGCTTGCGGGGCCTCATTGCTTCTAAGAGGCCAGTGACACTCGCTGGTATGTCTCCTGCTAGAGCAAGGAGGAAAATGAAAAAGCAAGCACCCATCAGCACGTTTCCCTTCCAGTGGGTCACGTTCCTACAATGTGATTTCTGTGGCATGAGATCTGAGTCTTGGAGTCTCATAGCCTTTCAGTGAAAGAGGTATTCACAGGGAGAGCAGAGGAGAGGGCAATGGACACACACATGGAAGTCACTGAGAGCAGGTGGCCTCACTGTGATGGGCCAGATTAGCCCCCTGGTATTAAGAAGCAGAGACATCGCTTTGCTGACAAAAGGTTCGTATAGTCAAAGCTATGGTTTTTCCAGTAGTCATGTATGGATGTGAGAGTTGGACTATAAAGAAAGCTGAGAACCGAAGAATTCATGCTTTTGAACTGTGGTGCTGGAGAAGATTCTTGAGAGTCCCTTGGACTGCAAGGAGATCCAACCAGTCAATCCTATAGGAAGTCAGTCCTGAATATTCATTGGAAGGACTGATGCTAAAGCTGAAGCTCCAGTTCTTTGGCCACCTGATGCAAAGAGCCAACTCACTGAAAACGACCCTAATGCTGGGAAAGATTGAAGGCAGGAAGAGAAGGGGATGACAGAGGATGAGATGGTGGGATGGCATCGCCAATTCAGTGGACATGAGTTTGAGCACGCTCTGGCAGATGCTTAAGGACAGGGAGGCCTTGGTGTGCTGCAGTCCATGGGGTCGCAAAGAACTGGACGTGACTGAGCGACTAAACTGAGCTGTCTTAGTCTGTTTGGGCTCCTACAACAAAGTACTGTAGACTGAGTAGCTTATAAATACCTGAGGCTTGTTTCTTCCGATCTGGAGGTGGGGAAGTCTGGTCTTACCCGTTTCGCGGATTAGCAGCTCCTTGCTGGAGAGCACCCAGGCAGCGAGCAAACTTGAAGCCAGGCCTCCCGGCTCCCAGCCCCAGCTCTCCTCCTCGCTGTGGGCCAGCAATTGTGGCTGTAATCTGGGCTATCAGGATACCAGCTCTCCTGTCGCTTGTGTTCAGGCTTGTGGACAGGGGGGTACAATCACCGGGAGAGAGAACACTCTTTCTGTGCTACGAATGATTTCTTTGTACCTTTGAGCACAACCCCTGGGAATGATTAGCCTCCGTGGGAATAATAGGGGGTAGCCTGTGGCACGTCCACTGGACAATGGGCCAGGTGCCTGGGTGGGAAGCAGAGCAGTGAAAGGAAGTCAGAACTCAAATTTATTAAAGGGACCGTACCACACACAGGATTCAAATCAGGAGAAAACTTGTGAAATTCTTGCATCTAGGTGGCATCTCATGAGGAGGAAAGAAGTGTCACAAATAGGAATTTGTAAATGGTACTCTGGACCATGGGGCTTCCTCAGAATCCATTTGTTCTGCCTTGTGTGGTGCTTAGTTGCTCAGTCATGTCCAACTCTTTGTGACCCCATGAACTATAGCCCGCCACGTTCCTTTGTCCATGGGAATTCTCTAGGCAGGAATACTGGAGAAGGTTGCCATGCCCTCCTCCAGGGGATCTTCCCAACTCAGGGATCAAACCCAGGTCCTCCTGCATTGCAGGAGGATTCTTGACCATCTGAACCACCAGGGAAGCCCAAGAATACAGGAATGGGTAGACTGTCCCTTCTCCAGGGGATCTTCCCAACCCAGGAATCAAACCGGGATCTCCTGCATTGCAGGTGGATTGTTCTGCCCAAATATTTATTACTTAGTAAGTTAAGAATTAGGCATTGGGGCCAGAGTGATGCACATCAGCCACTGCCTCTCTAAGCTTCCAATCAAACACTGAAGACAAGGGATTAAAGCTCAGACTAAAAGGGAGAAAGTAGTATGAGAGGGGAGAACATAGCCTGACAGATGAGTTAGTCTGGAGAGGGAACAAAGCATCAGGGAAGGCTCCCTGGATGAAGGGGCATTTAAGCTTAGACCCAGAGGAGAAATAAGAATTAGCCAGAGGAAGAGAGGAAAAGGCATGCATGGAGGCCCAGAGGCAAGAGAGAAGATGAGGTATTCAGTGGACGGCCGGTGAGTAGAATCGAGGAAGCTATGAGGTCAGAGGCTGAGACCATTATAAGGGATGCCAGTTCCAACGTGATTTAAAGGAGCAAGGCAAATGCTTCTCCTCCAAGGAAGTGGGGAGACGAAAGAAACAGAAGTGAGCCCTCAAAGGCGAGAGGGACGGCGGCGGGAACTTCATGGCAGGAGCCCCCGAAGGAGATGACAGAATGCACTCGGGTTGCGGCCAAGCCTGGATCAGGAAGTGGGGTCAACCCCATCTAGTGTGTGATCTTGAGCAAGTCAGTTCACTTCCCTCAACACGGAAGGGAGGGGAGGGGACAGGTGCCAGCCCTGCACAAATCACTGGCGCTGTGTTTATTCACATTGAGAAAATTATGCCTTCCCCGCCACATGCCATGGAGCCTCAAACATGGTTGAACGTGTGTGACGGGGCCCAGCACACAGTATGCCCTCAATGAACACCAGCAAGTCAGACTGTGCCTGGGGAACACGGTGGGGGCTTGATCCCAGTGGGGGCAGGAGCTCAGAGACAGCCTGCTCGTCCACTCAGACAGGCTCTGCCCTGAGCACCAGCTGTGGGCCATTGATAGGGCCTCTCAGAATGCTGATGGAGAAGGGTTCTCCTCTTCCTGGCTCATCAGGAAAGGGGGGGTAATCACTGGTTATCAGCATCTGCTGTGGGTGCCAAAATGGGTTGATAGTAGTACACGTGACCAAGTTGCCATTTCTGATCTAAAGGCAAGATAACTTAATGCTGGATCCTTTGGCTACAAACAGGTGGTCTCTCAGCATCCTTGCCATGTATTGACCCTGCAGGTAGGGAGTAAGTGGCTCCCCGTATGGGCCCCAGCGTTTGGCAGGAACAGTCAGCACTGAACACTGAACTCCTCCAGGGACCACGATGGCTCATGAAATCTGGGCTCAGAGAGAGTAGTCCCGGAATTCAGGAAGGCCCAGTGGCCCGTGGGCACCGTGCAGTGGGTGCTAGTGTGAGTGTGGGAGAAATGAAAGAGGCGGGCTCTGCTTCGGAGAGGCTGAGACCCTGGCTGGGATCTCTGCCCTTTAGAACACAGTCCAAACAAAGCAAACCCAAAGGGCTCACCTTATTTAGCCACTGAAGTCATAGCTGTCCTGATTTAGATTTTGAAAGAGGCCAACATCTTCTGCGATCCCAGGTTTTCTTCCTTAGGGAAAAAAAAATGAGAAGTTTTTCCTTTGCATCGATAAAGGTCAAATGGAGGAGTTGTGTCAAATGAGAAGGGTTTCAGTGCTGGCCCACACACAGCCTCACACACTTGTGATCTGAAAATCACACTCGCAGCCTCAAGCCTGGGCAGGTGCAGCTCCTGCCCCCGTGCGGTTCCCGTGGTGACCAGCACCCACTCCCCCCCACCACTCGAGGGCCCAGACTGCCCGCCCCAGCTCTGCACCGATGTGGGCTTTGGAGCTCCAATGAGGTCGCTGGAATTTCTCTGCGAGCTATTTCAGTATTGTTGGGAGGCTTGGGAAGCCTTTGTTCTCCCTGACTGGTTACGTAATTTTCAAGAGAAAAGGCAGAGGAAAGACTGAACTGAATGCTTCCAGAGTCTGCTTCTGGGGGAGGCGGTAACCCCAGAGTCTGATGTCCCCTCCGCTCCTTTTATCCTTCCAGCCCCTCTGGAGCTCTCCTCCCATCCCCACTCAAGGAGATGATGATAAAACAGGTTCCCCTCCTGTTTCTTATACTTGGCATCCCCACTGGCATGTTCTGGAGGAAGCTGTAAATGGGAAACCAGCCAGGGCCGGTGGCATCACTGCCTCACAGGGACATGAGGGTGTTTGTGCATCTCAGGGGAGGATGCTCACTAGGGCCTGGCCTGGGGATCAGTGCCTGTCAGCGGTGCCCTGCTTGGAACATGCATGTATTTTAGGCCAATCAATGATTTGGGCCTGGGGTTGGTGGCTGAACGGCTGAGTGGGGTGAGAAGGGGTATCTGAAGATCGTGCCTGGAGAGGTCCTGGGGGTGAGGGAGGCTCGGGGTAGGGCCTGCAGCCTGAGTCGGCATCATGGGTGTCGACCCTGGGGAGAGCCAGCTGCCCCCGCACGTGGGTTCCCACAAACAAAAAGGGCTCCGGGCTCAGACACCTTTCTACCTGGGAACGCCCCTCAGCCTGTTCACCTCCTGGGTCGAGGGTGTGGTACTTCAAGAGTCAAAAGACCAGGAAGAGTTGTTCCCCTTGATTCCTGGGCGCCCCACCTGCTGCCTGGTGCAAGACGCACAGAGGCTCAGTGCTAAAAACCAGAGAGAACCCAGTGGTCACTGCCTCGGGATCAGCAGCCCTTCCTTGGTGAGGCCACGCGGTCTCCTCTTTTCTGAGGTCTGTGTGGCATCCTTGCTTGAGCCCTGCCTTTATCCCCAGCTCACCGCCTATGTGGGTGTATGTGTGTGTGTGTTAGTCGCTCAGTCTTGTCCGACTCTTTGTGACCCTATGGACTGTGGCTTGCCCTAACCCTAACCAGCTTCCTCTGCCCACTCCTCCCTGGACGGATTCAAAAAGCTTTCTAATCTGGGCTCAGGGGCAGTTGTCTTTCCATATGGGTTATACTTTGTCATAACCCTAATCTTACTGCAAGCAGGTAGCCATCCCTATGTCAGCTGACATTTATTTCTAGAATCCTTACAGTGTGTCAGACACTGGACTCACCCATGAGGTTATGTCTGTGAATAAAGAAAGGTAAGTTTCCCCAGCAACCCCACCTCCCCAGGGTCCTGTCTGGCTCTGGAATCTGACGGGATTTAAGCCAGCTCTGACCCAGGAAGCCCTGCCTGGTAGGCTCAAGGTCTCAGGCCAAGTCTGCCCCTTTTACGTCTTGGCCATATCAAAAACTGAGGCCTCCAGCTCCCTCCCCTCCGTTGGTCACCTACTGCCTGTAATAAACACTTAACTTAAGCAGCACTTGACATCACATGGTTTCTCTGGGTCAGGAATCTGGGCCCAGCTTTTAGCTGGCACCTGTGGTGTAAGGTCTGGGTGAGACTTCATCGGGGCTGTGGCCTCCGGGGAGGGCTGCAGTCCCCTCAAGCTAACCGGGGGGAAGAGCCGCCTCCCAGCTCACTCATGTAATGGCTGGTGGGCCTCAGAAGATCCCACTTAACATCGCACCTGGGCTCCCCCTCGGGACCACCTCCTGACACAGCCTCTGGCTCCACCTGGGCTGGAAGCCACAGACTTCCTGTATCCTGATCTCAGAAGTAACATCCCGTTACTCCCCCCATACTCCGTAGAAATGAGTCAGGGGGCATCTCTGTTGATCCAGTGGTTAAGAATCCGTGCTTCCACTCCAGAGTGATTTGGGTTCAATCCCTGGTTGGGGAACAAAGATCCCACATGCCTTGTTGCTGCCAAAAAAAAATGTTTTTTTTTTAAAGTGAGCCACTAAGTCCATACATGTTTAGGGGAGGGGATCCCACAGGGCCTAAAGCCGGGAGGTGGGGACCTTCCCCTCCTCCAGGAGGCTTCTCTGACTCACCCGCCTGGTCCTAACTCCTACTCCCCTTGTAGGAGAAGCACGAAGTTGGCCCCTGAATATTCTCGCACCATTTCTGTAATTGTCATGTGGGTCTGCTCTCCCTGTAGGAATATAAGCTCCTTGAGGTCAAGAGCCATATGTTGCACATTTCTTTATTTCCCACATTTCTTTATTTCCCACTTAGACCAACCATATACTTTCTATCAGGTATTTCAGGTTAAAAACAAGCCAGTAATAAATGTCTTAAACAAAAATAGAACTTGACCGTCTCGGTTGGCAGGAAAGCTGGAGGCAAGCATTTCCAGTCTTAGCTTAGCTACTCAGTAATGTCTGCAAGGCCCCATGCTCGTCTGCCAACTCCAGTGCGCTGGCTTTGTGCCCAACCTTGTCCCCACATGGTCTCAAGATAGCTGCTGTGGCACCAACACCACAACTGCATCCTACAACTGCATCTAAGGACAGGGAGTAAGGAGAGAAAACTTTGCCAATGAAGTCCCTCCAGTGATCTTTCCTATAAGGCTATTCTCCAGAACTAGATCATATGACACCTCTAAACCACCCCCTGTCAAATGGGAGTTGAATTAGCACGATTGACTTAGACTTACGGCCCTCGGTGGGGGTGGGTGTGGGAGATGTCATCACCCCTGGTGGGGATGGGTGTGGGAGGTGTCATCACCCTTGGGATTTTGCCAGTGGGGCTGTCACAGGAACCAGGGGTGCTGTTGGCATTTAGTGGGGCAGAGCTAGGGTTGCTAGATTTTTGGTAACATTGTACCATGTTGTTGTGCTAAGTTGCTTTAGCCGTGTCTTTGTGAGCCTGCCAGGCTCCTCTGTCCATGGGATTTCCCAGGCAAGGATACTGGAGTGGGTTGCCATGTGCTTCTCCAAGGGATCTTCCTGGTCCAGAGGTTGAACCCACATCTCTTATGTCTCCTGCATTTGCAGGCAGGTTCTTTACCACTAAGCACCACCTGGGAGGCCCCCCAAGCTCTGTGAAACAAATAACTCTACTGTGAAATCGACAATGCTGTCTCTGCTGCTTTGGACCAGTGGTGCTGCTTTGGGCCGGTGGTGCTGCTTTGGACCAGTGGTTCTCTACTGGATGTGATTTTGTGCCTCCTCTGACTTCCCTGGTGGCTCAGATGGTAAAGCGTCTGCCTGCAATGCGGGAGACCTGTGTTCGATCCCTGGGTTGGGAAGATCCCCTGGAGAAGGAAATAGCAATCCACTCCAGTACTATTGCCTGGAAAACCCCATGGACAGAGGAGCTTGGTGGGCTACAGTTCATGGGGTTGCAAAGAGTCGGACACAACTGAGCGACTTCACTTCACTTCCACTGGTGATGGTTTTCAATGATTAGAGGTATTTTGGTTGCAACAACTAGGGGGCATTAGTGGTATCTAGTGGGTAGAGGCCAGGGATGCTGCTGAATATCCTACAGTGCACAGGCCAGGCCTGCAGCCAAGAATGAAAGTGCAAATGTTAGTTGCTCAGTCGTGTCTGACTCTTTGTGACTGTGGTCTGCCAGACAAGAATATGGGAGTGGGTTGCCATTCCCTTACTCCAGGGGATCTTCCCGACCCAGGGATTCAACCTGGGTCTCCTGCATTGCAGGCAGATTCTTTACCCTCTGAGCCTTCAGGGAAGCCCCAAGAATGACTTAATCATAATTGTGGTGATGTTGAGAAGCTCTGCTGTAGAGCCCCCATTCAACCATGGGTCATCGCTGAGTTGGGCTCAGTCGCTCAGTGGCTGATCCAGACTTGGTCTCTGTTCCTTTGGAGGAAGTGGGAGTGGTTCCTGGGCAGGGGGCCAGTGGCAGCTATGAGACCAGCTGGGAGGATGCTCAGCTCAGGTTCCCTCTAGGATGGCCAGTCTCTGCAGCCAGGGGCTCTGGCATCTGAGGTTTATAGTTAGAGAAGAGGTTAGGTACTGGTTGGAAGGCAGGGTTATGGTTGTTTGAACTTAGCAGAGGTTTTGTTTATTTATTGGTTTGGCTTTGTGTTTGGTTTGCTTTTCTTTCACCCAGTCTCATTTTAATGTTTTACTTCCCCATTTTTCTTTTTACCAAGTGGGCTGATTACCTGTGATCTCCATACTGGAGCTAAACACACGCTGAAAAGGGGGCTGCTTTGTGCTTTAAGAACCACAGGTGTGCCTCCCCCAAACTTGTCCTTCACTGATCCTGGGAAGTCACACTGGGTCTAGACAGTTTTGGTGGGAATCACTTACTTGGGCTCAGCTAATATGTTTCAGGGATGAAAAGTGTGGACTTTGGTGGCAGGCAGACTCACGTTTATGCCCCCAGATTCGCCACTGGCTGCTCGTGTGGCTTTGGGAAAGTTGTTTCCCTCAGGGGCTTCGTGGGCGAATGATATCAATCCCAAGGGGCTCTTATGAGACCCAACCAACTAATGTCAGCCCCTTGGCCCAGTATGAACCCTCCCTGTGTGTAGGTACCCCGTCTTCATCATATTGTCTTCGCCGTTTCCCCAGAAAGCCTCCGTGAAAATGCATGTGGGTTTGGGAGTGAGACCCATCAACAGTACCGTATAATCATCAAAGGGTTGGTAGGTAGTTTGTTGGAAAGCTGGGTCCTGAGGGCATGCAATCTATAGATGAGCTGAACTAAGCCTGATGGAGTCTGGAGCCCAAGGAACCTCCTAGGGAGAGTGGGCTTGGGGCCTAGGGCAGCTCTGAGGGGCAATGGGGTAGGGTAGGAAGGGCCTGGTTATGGCATACTTCAGGGCCTCCTTGGGAACAAGCTAGAAGATGTTCCTACATGATCCAGAACAGGGGTCAGCCATTTACACCCCCCCTCCTCGGCCAAACCCCGCCCCCCACCTATTTGTGTAAAGAAAGTGTTCCTGAAATGCAGCCATGCCAATCATTTAGGTATTGTCTGTGGCTGCTCTTGTGATACAAAGACAGGTTGAGTAGTTGTACCAGAGACGGTGCTATAAAACCTATTTATTCTTGACGCTTTATAGGAAAAAAAAAAAGTTGTCAGTCTCTGCTAGGGCACTTCATTCACATAGACTGTGGCAATTAGGATCACCAAATTTTGAGTCAGGCAGACTCGGCTGTGATATGAATGACAGCACCTGGAACTGTGCAGTGGATAGCCTGTTCAATGGCAGACATCAGCCCTGCTCGGGGAGGCTTTCCTGTAAGATTTTAGATGCTCAGGAGTGGGAAGAAAGCAGTGTCTGGGAAATGTCAGCCCCTTGCTGGGGCCATAGTTTCTGCTGAGAGCTGCCAATGTGAGGTTGGGGAGGATCAGAGGAGGTGAGTCTAAATTTAGACTTTCGCCACTTTGTAAACCAGAGCCCCAGGAGTCCTCGAAAGGGGCAGTTGGCACACACCAGCTCGTCTCTGGTTTGCCTCTACATGTTAAAAGCTGAATGTGTGAGAGGATAATTAATTGGCCTCAAATAAGAGATTGGTGGAAATTTGGTGAGAAATCAGCGGAGAGGAGAAGCTCCTCTGGATGGAGTCCGGGGGTAGAGATTTCCATTTGTGTGTTTTGTTATAACGTTCCCCATGGAATCATGGGAGCCTTGCTGCCCTTGGAAGAATTACATGCATTCTTCTCCCTGAGTGTCATTTGAGCACAACTGGGCCATGACCTTTCCACCTCTCAAGGTGAATGCCAGCTCCCTAGTTCCGCATCACACCTGTGATTCAGAGCAGCTCTGAGCCACCACCTCCAAATGGGGAACAGCTGTGCTTTGCTCTAGACGCTTCATCACATCGAGAGCTGCCATCCACCCTCTGCCCAGGAGGGCACATCCAGGTGTGGGCTCTGGGACTCCCCAGGGCTGATGGGCCCACACCAGAAAAGAACCACTAATCCGAGACTTCTTAGGAAATCAATGTTTCATAATCAGTCCACCTGTGGGGAAAGGCAAAGGGTTTATGGTAGAAATTATAGGGGAATGATACGGGAAAACTTAGAAAATAGGTTTGAGAAGGGATGAATCACAGTAAACTCAAATGGGAACAGAGAAATGGTCAGACGAGGGCTGCCTGGTTTGTGCTGAAATGCTAAGAGAGGCAGCATCTAAGTTCAGAAATATTGGTTTGTCTGAGCAGCTGAGGCTTGTGTGAAGAGCCCTGTTGTAATGAACCCATTGCATGGGGCAGTGATGGAAGCGAGGGGCAGGCAGACTGTCTCAGGAAATTGGCCGTTGCGGTTTTGTAGACATAACAAATGGACTGAAGGTAACTCCAGTCCACCATTATGTTCCAAGTGCTGTTTGTGTCCTGGACTTGAAGCTTAAAGTCAAGTCGAGAGACAGACATGTATAAAAAGTTGAATAACAGCCCAGATTAGTATATGGCAAATGTCAAATGAAGTATATACACACGGATGTACAGGAGTTCAGAAAAGATTGGAAAGTCACTGAGGACACTTCAGGGAGGAAGTGAGACTTCATCGGGATTCAGAATGATGGACAGGGTTCCAACAAGTGGGCAGGAAGCAGAGCATTTCGGAAGCAGGGAAGTTGCAAGCAAAGAAGCAAGGCAGGAGTCAAAAGAATGTGTTTACAGGCCGTGAGGACAGGGCAGTAGCTGGAATAGAGCCTTCCCAAGGTGAAGAGGTGCCTGCCAATGGTTTGTGGAGCAGACCACTCACACACAACCACACACACGCACATGATAGCCCCTCTGCCTGTGAGAGGAAGACGAAAGTTTTAAAAATAAATAAAGTCCCTCTTAATTATCCACAGATTATCTGCACTGCAGCTGATCTGGAACAGATCCTGCCTGCAGCTTGCTGGTGATGTCATCTCCCTGTTTAGGTGCTCATCCCCATCTCTGTTTACTGCCCAGTGGGAGCCGGAAAGGGAAGAAGCCTTCAGCGTCTCCCCTCATAAAGCAAAATATACAGTTGCCTCTGTTTGCTGTGCCCTTGAGAACCAGGCCAAGTATATGGGTGGAAAGTGAAAGGAGTTCCAGCTTAGTTTCTATTCCCTGATTTGGGCAGCAGGAATTGGAGGAGGGGTGGAATGGGGCCCCAGGTGGTCCTTTTGTTCCCCTGAATTAGATAACCAAATGGACTTCACTGCACAGGCCACAGATTGACTCAGTGGGTGGTCTCAGCACTGTCTCTAACTGGCTTGAAATCTTCAAAGTGAATGGTATTTATCAATTCCTCAAGTGTTTATTGCAGAGAAGGCAATGGTAACCCACTCCAGTGTTCTTGCCTGGAAAATCCCATGGATGGAGGAGCCTGGTGGGCTGCTGTCCATGGGGTCATGAAGAGTTGGACATGACTGAGCGACTTCACTTTCACTTTTCACTTCCATGCACTGGAGAAGAAAATGGCAACCCACTCCAGTGTTCTTGCCGGGAGAATCCCAGGGACGGGGGAGCCTGGTGGGCTGCCGTCTATGGGGTCACACAGAGTCGGACACGACTGAAGCGACTTAGCAGCAGCAGCAGCAAGTGTTTATTGACCCTGTCTGTGCTAGAAGCACTAAGCTGGTGTTCTTTGAGCCCCAGTGCCCTTATCTGCAAAGTGGGAATTCGGACTAGAATTGCAGTCTCCCTCTCAGTGGAGATGCTGGCGTTATTCACTGATGGAGATGCTCGTTAGGATGGTTAGCAAATCCAGCTCTGCCCGTTAACGGCCTGTAGTGACTCCTTGTCAGAGCAGCCAAAGAAGGCAGGACCACCCTCAGTTAAGGACCACCGGACTTGTTTGCTACAATTGCTTCCCAATCTGAAATTGTGATTATTTTGTGGCTGGGCCCAATAAAAACATCTACAGCAGAATTACTGAAGGTTGATGAAACATCAGAATAGCAGGTACATCTTATTCAAGTAAAGGGAGTTTTTAAGAGTAGCAGCAACAGGTAATATCTGTTGAGCAATTATTATGTTTCAGATTCTTGGCAAATTTCTTTCATTAGAAATCTTCAGAGAGCATCTGATTGTTTACCGTTTCAGATCACTTGTGTCCTCTAATTTGTCCCCTTAATTTTAGAGCGTTGAGTTGACAGTTGTCTTGCTTCATTTACCGTTTGCAAAGTTCAGATGTGTACACAGCCCTATAGGGGACCCTACATATGATGAGAATTAAGAACCAGCCCTGGCTAGATTCACTCCTCTGCACAGGATACAGTGTTTGTTCTCTGTATATATGTGGGCTTAACAAATGAACGAAATCTGTCACTCCCTAAGAAGCTATAATATCGCCTCTACTTGGGAGGGATTGGGGGCAGGAAGAAAAGGGGACGACAGAGGATGAGATGGCTGGATGGCATCACCGACTCGATGGACTTGAGTCTGAGTGAACTCCTGGAGTTGGTGATGGACAGGGAGACCTGGTGTGCTCCAATTCATGGGGTCACAAAGAGTCTGACACGACTGAGTGACTGAACTGAACAGAGATCTGAATTGCTATTTTTGCCATTTCTCTTTTCTCCCCACTGAAGTCCTTTGCCTGTAATTTGAGTCAGGAACCACCAGGGGGCAATCAGGATATGATCTGACTCCTTGTTTTCAAGAGCTAGGTCCCCATTATCAAAAGAATAGTTAATCTGCCAATCCCGCTGTCCTGCTAAGAAGCCTATGTCCTGCTTTGCTGTGCAGAAAGTCCCTTTTCTAGGGTGGCAATAAAATTTCCTGATAGTTTGTGTGTATACATTCTTGTGCTACTACATGGAAAGCAAGAGATACAAATAATTAAATCTGTGTTTAGCAAATTCTCTCAGAATATTCAAAGACATTTGCAAAAGAAGGAAGAAAAGGGGTCCAAGTAGAAGAACAAATGTATTGATTCCTTATTTTCCGTCTGCAGTGAGTTTCTTTTTACTGTTACCCTTCTCCGCTAGTGCTGCTGCTGTGTGTTTGGAGGGCATAATGAATGATTTCTGCAAAAGTCAGAGCTGATCACTGCCACCCACAGCTTGTGCATGTTAACCTTCAGGGAGAAGGCATTTACATTAAAGGCACACTCGCTGATGATCTTATCAAATCAATCCATCTTCTCTCTCTTCCAGGGGAGCGTTGCACACAGCAGGCAGGGTGGCTTGGGCAGTGCAAAGCCTGGAATCCCCTGAGCAAGCAATGTTTCAGCTGGCTGGACAGATCAAATAACACTTGGGCTGGTTAACAAAAGGCACCCAAGTGGGAAGGTGTTGGAAGCTGAAGTGTGGAAATTTACCCAACATTGTCTCTTTGACAGGGAAGGAGACTCGGTCTGAAAGATGCTGCATTCCGCCAGCCTCTCTGGGTCCAGCAGAACACAGTCTCCTTCACGTGATGTGGATGAGGGAGTGAGAGAGGACGCTGCCCACCTCTGAAGCCTCCCGAGGATCCAGGCCAGGCAGGTGAGACCCAGGTCTGGGACTTCAGGTGCAGCTTGGCGTAGAGCTCATGAAAGGTGCTTGAATTTCTCCAGCTTTCTTCACCAACATTCAACAGACTGGTTTGGGTTTCAGAATCTGAGAGGAGCTGGTAGAAAGGAAAGCTGGCAGAGGTACAGAGAAGTCCCTACCAGCCTCTCGAAACCACTGTTGGGATCCCTTCATACCGCTTGGGACCCGGAGGGCAGCTCCCAGGCTGCCAGAGGCTGCGATACCACTAGACTTGGGACCATCGAAAGGAAAGGAACATAGGTCAGCGATGGCTCCACGTTTAAGCCAGAAGTAACCTCTTATAACAGGATTTACAGGGGAGAGTTTCTGCATCTTTACTTTGTGGTCCATCATGAGAGGAAACTTTGCATTCACATAGATAATGGGACTGGGTTTTCTTTCCAAGATACTGTATTTAAAAGAATCATGAGCCATTCTAAGCTTCCAGGGAGGCTCAAGGCATATAGGAGGTGGTGGACAGCCTTCCCAGGGCAAGGCTAAGGGGACAGCCTGAGCCTCCAACTTCTGCAGCTCAGTGGGTATGGACAGATGCCACTCTTGTCTCCAGAGAGCCGGTGGCAGTGACATCACCAGGAGGAAAGGCATCCTTCAGCCTTGGGACTTGACAGAATGAGGAGGGCTGGGGAAGCCAGGAGCTGGGACTCGGTCTTTCCTGACTGCCCCTCTGTCCCACGGGCAGCGCCTGACCACTGAGCCAACCATGGCCGAGAAGGGCGGCTGCCTCGCCAGTGTCTACGGGTATGACCTGGGCGGGCGCTTCGTTGACTTCCAGCCCCTGGGTTTTGGCGTCAACGGGCTGGTGCTGTCGGCCGTGGACAGCAGGGCCCGCCGGAAGGTGGCGGTGAAGAAGATCACCCTGAGCGACGCCCACAGCAGGAAGCATGCGCTCCGGGAGATCAAGATTTCCAGCGCCTGGACCACGACAACATCGTGAAGGTGTACGAGGTGCTGGGGCCCCAGGGCACCGACCTGCAGGGCGAGCTGTTCAAGTTCAGCGTGGCCTACATCGTCCAGGAGTACATGGAGACTGACCTGGCACGCCTGCTGGAGCAGGGCACGCTGACCGAGGAGCACGCCAAGCTGTTCATGTACCAGCTGCTCCGAGGGCTCAAGTACATCCACTCTGCCAACGTGCTGCACCGGGACCTGAAGCCCGCCAACATCTTCATCAGCACCGAGGACCTTGTGCTCAAGATCGGGGATTTTGGGTTGGCGAGGATCGTTGATCAGCACTATTCACACAAGGTATGTCTGGCTGGAATGGCTGAGAAGGGCAATCCATGGAATCCTCAAGAACACTCAGTGTTCTAGAGGGTATTCCTAGCTCCAGTGGAATCAGAGGACTGGGCTCAGTATATAGGGGGCAGCTGGAGAGTGCGACAAAGAGGGGAGGTGTGGTTCTTAGTCTTGCCTCTGCCACATGGCCATGACCAATGATTGGTCTACAGGAGGCAGTTGGATTAGATGATCCAGCTCTAAACTCTGTGGCTTTATGATTGCACAGTTGGGGAGCTGCCCCAGTGGTCTAGTGGTTAGGATTCCGGGCTTTTACTGCCGCAGCCTGGGTTCAATCCCTGGTGGGGGAATTAGGATCCCGTAAGCTGTGTAGCACAGCCCAAAAAAAAAAAAAAAAAGAGCTGCTGGTGAATTTGCCTTTAGCACCACTTTATCTCCGCCGTCTGCCTCACCTCCTCCCTTCCCAACCCTCTATTCAGGACTTCCCAGGAGGCCTCCCAGGATTTGAGTCTTATTCTCTGGCTCATCTTGCCTCCTCCTTCTATCAGAGTTGCCCCACTCTGAGTTCCATTCTGTCTGTCTGTGGACAGAGGCACGAACGGGGAACCTGATAAACTCATTCTTGGTGTACCTTATCCAGCTAACGGCTCAGCTCTCCCAGGTCCCATGATGCCCTGGGCCCGCAGTGTGATGTTGAAGCCACAGGGTCTGGTTGGTGCTGAGACCCCACATGGTGGTCAGCTAAACACACCAACAGCTGCAGAGATCAGAGCTCCCTGGCCACACTGACATGCGTTCTCAAGGCCCCTGACTTCTTACCTAATCCACTGGGCCCTTCAGGAGCTAGGAGTTCTCTGAAGTTCTGTTCTCCTTACCCCAGTTCCTCTGACTTTAGGGGAGCCTCTGAGCACCTCAGGCAGGCACCCCTCAACAGAGCTGCAGGGTGGCTGTGACTTCCGGCCTCCTGCCAAAACTTGCAGATCATGAATTTTTACTACTGGATCAGCCAAAAAGTTAGTCCTGATTTTCCTGTAACATCAGGCAGAAACACCCAAATGAACTCTCTGGCCAACCCAAGAGAATAAGTGCATTCTTCAGTAAGTGGATGCATCAGCCCTGTTACCAGCCGCAGGGCTGGGGTGGGCAATGAGTGGGGAGGGCGTCTCTGACCTTGAACGTGTTCTGGCCTCTATGAGGCCCCGTTTCTCTGCTCTCCCTTGCCACCCTATCTGCCTCCAGCCAGAAGGTCACAGACACTGAGAAAAAGTGCCAACCTGCCTGGCGCAGCAGCAGTGGGGTGGCGTGGGGAGGGGGCTGGGGGATAGGGCTCCCTCTCCCACCCTCCCTGGCTGGAACCTGGGCTCCAGCTCAGATTTCAGACCTCACATCAGCCCAGCTGGCTCCGTTGCCTGG
>SJYC01120037.1:0-24511 GCA_006408675.1 Madoqua kirkii
GGCTTAGAGCAATGAGAGGCTACTTCCCAGCCAGTCTGCAGGTATTTCATTACTGACAGCTGGCCTAACTGTACCAGTGCATACCTGTCATCCTTTTCTGCCTTTCTCTGAATGTCCTTCCCATACTCCTGTAGGTCCAGTTCTCCACTGGGGGTGAATGGTTGATTAAATAGCACAAAGAGATCACCACCTCCCTCCTTCCTGTCAACACCAGCCTACTCACTCACCTACTCACAATTAGAGCTGACATCTCCTATGGGGAGCTCCAAAGCAGGAAGTCAGCCTTCTTGCTAGGAATGCCAGAGAGTGGCTAGTATTTTATGTAGTTCAGGCTTGCTGAGAACAAATTCTTTTATCTAGAAAGTATCTTTATTTCAAGTTTGTTTTCCCAGGACAGAAAGCTCTGAATCTATATTTTTCTCTTTCAGTACTTAAAAATGTCCATGCTTTATTTCCTATCCCTAATGTTTCTCAAGAGAAGGTCTTCATAAGGATCATTGCTCCTCCATATGTAATGTCTTTTTCTCTCTTAACTGCTTTCAAGATTCTTTCTTGATCTTTAACTTTCAGAAGCTTGACTGTGGTATGCCCAGGTATGGGTTTCTTTGTACTTATCCGATTTAGATAATTCATTGAACTTCTCAGATATGTGTCTTTTCCCCCACAATATTTGGGATGTTTTCAGCAATCATTTTTTCCTGTTCCCATTTTCTCTTCTCCTTCCAGGCTCTGATTATATGTATGTTACTCAGCTTGGTATGTTGCAAAAGTTTGTCCTCCAATCTTTTTCCTCTTTTTCAGAACGGATAATATCTATGGTTCTATCTTCAACTTCCTTGACCTTTTCTTCTGCCATCTTTAATTTGCTGTTAAGCTCATTGGATGAAGTTTTCATTTGGGATGCCGTACTTTCCTAGGATTTCTATTTGGTTCTTTATCATAGTTTCCACTTATATACTGAGGTTTCTCCATCTTTTCAGTCACTGAGATCATATTTTTCTTTACATTCTTGAACATATAATATCTGCTTTAAAGTCTTTACTAATTTAACATGTGGGGCATCTTGGCATCTGTTTCCTATTGACTTGTTTTCCTTGAATTTGGGTCACTTTTCCTGCTCCTCCGCATTTCTAATAATTTTTGGTTGTTTGTGGTTGCTACCCTGAAAGGAGCTTGAATTATATTGTCTTCCTTTAATAAGTGTTGAATTTTGTTCTGACGGAGCATTAATTCACCCATAGTAAATTACAGGATCCTTGATCCTGTTGAAGCTTGCTTTCATGCTTCAACAGGGCAGGCCTAGAGTGGACCTGACTCCAGAGCGTGATCCTTACCCCTGTGGTATGGCCTTGCTGTTGTCTCACTTGTATGTCTGGAATGTGAATAAGGAGTTTCCCCTCTGGCTGGATTGAAACACCTATGTGTCCAGGGTTTCTGCAACCTCTACTGTCTGCATTCTGCTGTAAGTTCCAAAGTAACTACTCTTTACTAGATCTCACCCTGCATATGTGCAGACCAGCCTTCATCCAGAGATCTGTGGGGGATCTCCCCCCTCTACAAACTCCTGAGCATGTACGCTATGAAGCTCCTTCCTCTCCAGTATCCTGCCCCACGGGCTCCTGTGCTTCTGCAGCTGCAGACCCCAGCCTATAATTCCTCAACTCAGTAGGACAACCGTATTCTGCTTTCTTCCACCTTCCTGTGTGGTGGTTGGAAATCTACTCAGGCAGAGTGCCAGGTGGACACGAAGCTCACCTGATGTGTTTCTTTCCCTTCTTTCAAGGATCCTATACAGCCTATTCAGTTCAGTCACTCAGTCGTGTCCAGCTCTCTGTGACCTCATGGACTGCAGCATGCCAGGCCTCCCTATCCATCACTAACTCCCAGAGTTTACTCAAACTCATGTCCGTTGAGTAGGTGACGCCATCCAACCATCTCATCCTCTGCCATCCTCTTCTCCTGCCCTCAATCTTTCCCAGCATCAGGGTCTTTTCCAGTGAGGCCGTTCTTCCCATCAGGTGGTTGAAGTATTGGAGTTTCAGCTTTAGCATCAGTCCTGCCAATGAATATTAGGACTAATTTCCTTTAGGATGGACTGGTTGGATCTCCTTGCAGTCCAAGGGACTCTTGTTGAATCCCTAAAAACTGCTGTGTATATTTGTTTAGTTTTATACTTGATTTCAGCAGGAGGGCAAATCCAGCACTGGTTGCTCCATCGTGATCAGAAATGGCCAGCCCTGACACTTAATGATGCAAGACTCTGTGTGGCTGTGAATCTTTTAATGCTAGCGCACAAGCACTTTGGATGAAGTTTTGCTGACTTATGTCTACATCCCTGTAGCATGCTTAATGAATATTAATAAATGTAATGAAATGGAGAGTCTGGGAGATCAATGTTAAATAACATGTTCCTCCTTCATTTTTGCCTAGGAGATGTGCTGGGAAGGGAAATCCTTCCAGATAGCATCTTCTGTCCCTTCAGCCTTGGTGGGAAGGATCCCAATTGCTCCAATACTGACTCCAGCATCTCTACTTAGGGACTCCAAGGTTATAAATGTCTCAGGAACATGTACACTGTCTTATTCTATAGGCAGAATGTCTATGTTTATACTGAAGCAGGATTAGAAAATTGGATCAAATCTTTTTTCATTTTCTCCTGAAATGTGATTTCTTTCTTCATCCTTTACCACGGTGGTCTTTTGAGAAGACAGCAGTATAGAAACGGAAGGCTCAAGCGAAGCATCAGATTGCTGTGTTTATCCTTACTTTCATGGGTAGCTTCTCGATCAGGACTACACGTGGAGCTGGGAGAGAACCACCTTTATCTGTAGCTTCATTGCTGCCACCCATTCGTCTTGTGCTGTATCACTGACTTCTCACCATTTGCTGGAAAATACTTGGTGACAGGTCTAGTCCCCCACACGGTTCCCTCTGCTTCCAGCAATGCACCTAATTATCCCTGCAAACTCCACTCAAAAGCCCCAGTTCTGAAAAGCTCTTCAGGGAGTTAATCACACCTTCCTCTGGTTATCCATAAGTTAACCCCATGCCATTGTGATTATTTAACTAAAATGTTTATGATGATGTCTCTACCCCAATAGATAGTAGGGCCCTTAGGAAAGGGTATCTCACTCATCAGATGAATATGGTGAGGCACAGAAAGTACCTTGTGCCAGGTCCCCCAGCTAGTAAATGGCAGAGCTGGGGTTCAATGTTTCAAAGCCTAATAGAACAACCACCTTATGGTGCCTTCAGAGGTCATGCTTTATCCACTGAGCATACTGCCTTATTGGCTATTTAGATGACAGTGTTTCCAGAGGTCACATATTCTGACTGTCCTTTCACTGATTGACCTACTTGTCACACCCTTTCCTAAAATCTTCCAGAACAGATACCTTGTGAAGTCAGTGGAAATTTGACATCTCTGCTCCATAAATGACTCTCTGTTCATGTTGTTGGTATTTTGTTGCTGTTTAGTCGCTCAGTCATGTCCGACTCTGCGACCACATGGACTGCAGCATGCCACATTTCCCTGTCCTTCACCATCTCTTGGAGTTGGCTCAAATTCATGTCCATTGAGTCAGTGATGCCATCCAGCCATCTCATCCTCTGTTGTCCCTTTCTCCTCCCACCTTCAATCTTTCCCAGAATCAGGGTCTTTTCCAGTGAGTCAGCTCTTCACATCAGGTGGCCAAAGTACTGGAGCTTCAGCATCAGTCCTTCCAATGAATATTCAGGACTGATTTCCTTTAGGACTGGTTGGATCTCCTTGCAGTCCAAGGGACTCTCAAGTCTTCTCCAACACCACAGTTCAAAAACATCAGTTCTTCAGCACTCAGCTTTCTTTATAGTCCAACTCTCACATCCAACATGACTACTGGAAAAATCATAGCTTTGATTAGACAGAGCTTTGTTGGCAAAGTAATGTCTCTGCTTCTTAATATGCTGTCTAGGTTGGTCATAGCTTTTCTTCTAAGGAGCAAGCGTCTTTTAATTTCATGGCTGCAGTCAGCATCTGCAGTGATTTTGGAGCCAAATAATAAAGTCTGTCACTGTTTCAATTGTTTCCCCATTATTTGCCATGAAGTGATGGGACTGGATGCCATGATCTTAGTTTTTTGAATGTCAAGTTTCAAGCCAGCTTCTTCACTCTCCTCTTTCACCTTCACCAAGAGGCTCCTTAGCTCCTCTTCTCTTTCTGCCATTAGAGTGGTGCCATTTGCGTATCTGAGGTTATTGATAGTTCTCCCAGCAATCTTGATTCCAGCTTGTGCTTCCTCCAGCCTGGCATTTTGCATGATGTACTCTGCATATAAGCTAAATAAACAGAGTGACAACATACAGCCTTGCCGTACTCCTTTCCCAGTTTTGAACCAGTCCATTGTTCCATGTCTGGTTCTAACTGTTGCTTCTTGACCTGCATACAGGTTTCTCAGGAGGCAGGTAAGATGGTCTGGTATCCTCATCTCTTTAAGAATTGTCCACAGTTTGTCGTGATCCACACAGGTAAAGGCTTTAGTGTAGTCAATGAAGCAGAAGTAGTTGTGCTGATGTTTTGCAGGGCAGCCATGTTGCTCTACCGGCTCATATTGAGGGTATAGCCAGCTGACTTCTGTTAAGTTTGGTATTCCCTATTCACACGCGGGGCTTCCCTGGTGGCTCAGAGGGTAAAGCATCTGCCTGCAATGTGGGAGACCTGGGTTCGATCCCAGGATTGGGAAGATCCCTTGGAGAAGGAAATGGCAAACCACTCCAGTATTCTTGCCTGGAGAATCCCATGGACAGACAGAGGAGCCTGGTGGGCTACAATCCACAGGGTCACAAAGAGTCAGACATGACTGAGCGGCTTCACTTTCACTTTCATTCACATTCATGGGCTTCCCTGGTGGCTCAGAGGGTAAAGCGTCTGCTGCAATGTGGGAGACCTGGGTTTGATCCCTGGGTGGGAAAGATACCCTGAAGAAGGAAATGGCAACCCACTCCAGTAGTATTGCCTGGAAACTCCCTTGGACAGAGGAGCCTGGTGGGCCACAGTCCATGGGGTCGAAAAGAGTCACAACTGAGCAACATGTTTGTTTATTTGTTTGTTCACATTCACATCATTGATTTTTAGCCCAAGTACAAAACTTTACCCTTCTCCCTGATAAGTCTCATCTTCTTGGTTTTCAGCAAATATTTCAGCCTGACAAGATCTTTCAGCTCTTTGCTCTAGCACATAATCTATCCCATCAGTCAGTGAGTTCAGTCGCTCCGTCTCAGTCATGTCTCTTTGCAGCCCCATGAATCGCAGCACGCCAGGCCCTCCTGTCCATCACCAGCTCCCGGAGTTCACTCAGATTCATGTCCATGGAGTCAGTGATGCCATCCAGCCATCTCATCCTCCGTCATCCCCTTCTCCTCCTGCCCCCAATCCCTCCCAGCATCAGAGTCTTTTCCAATGAGTCAGCTCTTCGCATGAGGTGGCCAAAGTACTGGAATTTCTGCTTTAGCATCATTCCTTCCAAAGAAATCCCAGGGCTGATCTCCTTCAGAATGGACTGGTTGGATCTCCTTGCAGTCCAAGGGACTCTCAAGAGTCTTCTCCAACACCACAGTTCAAAAGCATCAA
The DNA here is from genome assembly GCA_006408675.1 of Madoqua kirkii. NCBI lineage: Eukaryota > Metazoa > Chordata > Mammalia > Artiodactyla > Bovidae > Madoqua > Madoqua kirkii. Next base: position 5,609 of record SJYC01120037.1, read on the forward strand.
TTCTTCAGCGCTCAGCCTTCTTCACAGTCCAACTCTCACATCCATACATGACTACTGGAAATACAGCTTCATAATTCGTAAGCCAATTTTCTATGACTTCACCCATATCACTGATTTTAAAATGTGTGAAGAGATTAGGTGAAAGGCTTGGTCTCATGGCCACCAGCTACTTCCTTTCAGGGTGACATGACCCTAAGCCAGAATTCTTTGGGTTTAGCTGTCCAACCAGGTGTGAATTTACATAATTTTATAGTGGTCTGACCCATGTTTCTTCACTGTCCACAAAGATGTCCTGAGAGTTTGAACTAAATGCTTTATTGAGATTTAGGTTCAGTGTCTATAGTATCCTCTCATTCTATCTTAGTACAATTTTAAATTCATCCCCAAGTGAAAAATCCCAATTCACGCTGCATAACCAACTATGATTCCTAGATACATGGAACTCAGATCTTGGCAAACACTACCTCTTTACTTAAAGAAAACCTGAGACATGAAAATTTAAACTTAACAAATTTATGTTGGAGGTTAAGGCGTGGTTAAGTATACTATGTTCATCCACTAAATAGAAAGATATACAACCATTTTCAATGGTGATTTTGAAGAGTTTAGAATAACATAGAAACTGTATATGTAATAAGGATTAGGTTTAAAAAGGAAGATACAGAATTGGATGTTTGTTATAATTGTAACAGTTTAAAGCAAGGAGAGAGAATGATATATAAAAGACGAGAAGTAAAAACTCCAAAATGCATTTAATGATTGGACTATACATGGCTGTTTTGTTTTTTGCCCCAGTCATTCCAAAAGTACAATGTAAACACCCACACTTTTTTTTTAATTTGATTGAACTATTTATTTTTTTAATTTTGTACATGCACACTTTAAAAAAACACTTTATTTATTTGTGGCTGTGCTGGGTGTTTGTTGTTGCGAGGGCTTTTCTCCAGTTGCAGTGAGCAGGGTGGAGAAGGAAATGGCACCCCACTCCAGTGTTCTTGCCTGAAGAATCCCAGGGACGGGGGGAGCCTGGTGGGCTGCCGTCTATGAGGTTGCAGAGGGTCGGACACGACTGAAGCGACTGAGCAGCAGCAGTGAGCAGGGGCTCACCGCAACAGTGAGAGTTGCAAGCAGTGGCTTCTCGTTGTGGAGCATGGGATCTAGAGCCCGCGGGCCTCTGTGACTGCGGTGCAAGGGCTCAGCAGTGGTGGCTCCCAGGTCCTAGGGCACAGGCTCAGTTGTTCTGCAGCATGTGGGATCTTCCCGGACCAGGGATCAAACCTGTGTCTCCTGCATTGGCAGATAGATTCTTTACCACCGAGTCACCAGAAAGGCCTGAATATGCATAATTTTGTTCCAGTCATCTCTTTGCTGGCTGGGTGGGAAGAGTAAGATTGCAAAAACATGTTTATTGCAAAAATAGGTAAACTCAGATCATTTGGCCTCTAAGAGAGCCGGGTCAAGCACCATGGTGTCCGGCCCAGGAGGCTGGACATGCTTCCCCTTGGCTGCATTCTGCCTGGAGGTGCCTGTGCTGTAAATCTTACCTCCCCACCCAGGGTGGCAGCTGTGCCTTGGCCTCTGGCTCCACGGGAACCTGGGGCAGGCTTTTCTAGGTGTGCCATCCCCTGGGAAGCAGGACCTCTCCCCTCAGAGGCAGGGTGTCCAGATGCTAGCTGCTGCCGTGGAACCCTGAGCAAGTTACTTCACCTTCCTCACGAGCCTCTGATGGCCGGCTCCATCCTCTCGTGATTGATTCTACTTCTCAGGGTCGTGCAAGAGTTGAGAAGATGATGCGTGTAACGTGTGTGTCAGCTATCTCGGAAGGACTCAGTAAACAGTGGCTTTTTTTTAAACTATGATTATGAATCACCATTGGAGGGAATTCTGATACCTGAAATTTGACCACTAATGATGCCAAAACTCGGCCTCTGTGCACCAGTGCCGAATCGATTCTCAGAGTTTTAGGTGAAGTAGAAAAGCTTTATTGCTTTGCCAGGCAAAGGGCAACATGCAGGCTCACGTGTCCCAGGCTAGGGGGATTGGTGAGGAGTTTTATAGCAGTGGTTGGGGTGGGAGGAGGTTGCTAATAAGGATTAGGGTTTGTGTGGGGTCTGGTGGCTCAGATGGTAAATAATCCACCTGCAATGCTGGAGACCTGGGTTGGGAAGATCCCCTGCAGAAGGGAACAGCCACCCACTCTAGTACTCTTGCCTGGAGAATTCCATGGACAGAAGAGCCTGGCGGGCTACAGTCCATGGGGTCGCAAAGAGTCAGACAGCACTGAGCGGCTTTGACTTTCACTGCATTTCCTTAATCTGACCTCAGGTGGTCCCCTGATAAATGTCTCTGGTTCTTGAGGTTATCAAACTGTGACCTTTCTGGAATGAAGAATGCTTCATCAAGTTAACATCTTCCTCTTATTGGAAGTTTCAGTTCTGTAGACAAGTTCAAAGACATCATGTGTATCCTTTGAGGCAGAACCGGGACCCTCCCCAAGCCTGCACTGTGGTTTCTTGACTCCAACTCTCTTGTCTCTGCATCCCATCCTTATTAGCAACTCTTTGAACCTGCCCTTTAGAACTCAAAGAAGTCATGGAGGCTGAAGCCCATTTCCTACAAATAAGAAATGGGGGACACAGAATGGCTTCCACTGCCAGGAACCCCACAGCATCCTGTTCAGTTTCACTAACAGTAAATTTTATTGAGACAGTTGACCATGTTTTATTTTCTAAGATACAAATTGAAGGAGTGAAGAAGAGGAAAAGTTCAGAAAGCCTTGATTTGAATGAACTTGTCAAAACGGATGGATTAGGAAGCAATGCACTGTGGGAAGTGTATTTAACCCAAAGAGGGATCAGAATAGGGAGCCGCCTGCCTTAGTTTTGACATTTGGCCTTTTAGCTGAAGTGATTCTAGTACGGAGGTTATACACTAAGAGTGATAGTCAAACACTTAATTGCTAAGATTTGGGACCAACCAATCAAAATAGATGTTGATAATGACCAATCAGCATGGATCCTGGTTGCTATGAGCACCCAAATCCCTACCTCTGCACACTTCACCCTACAAAGCCTGGAGGGCAGAGCCCTGCCTCTCCAGAGATGCTCCTTTAGACATCTGCCAGCAACTCCACACGTGGGCACGCAGAGCAGTAATTGAGAGCCAAGCCCTGGTCCCAGAGCTGCCCCACGCTGTCACTCCTGCTTCCTTCTCTTGTCCATGACACCATGTTTGCCCTCTGCTCTCCACCACACCTCTGACAGCAGGCATGGGGGAGCTGTTCCTTAGTCTCCCTGCTGGGCCATGCTGGCCCCTCCTGTGTCCCCAGATGACCTGGACGGCAGGTTTCCAAGATGTTGGGGCCTCTGGAGTATGGCCGTGAAGATTTTATTCTGTGTTGTGCCTGCTATGCAGAACTGCTGCCATCTGCAGAAACCATGAGTTCTCCTGGAGGTGATCTCAGTTAAACAGTTGTGATCTGCAGGACTCATCATCTTGGAGATCAATATTTCCCATTATACATCCCTACACTGCTTATTTTGGATTTGGAGTCACAATTCCCTGTGTGAGAGAGTAAGCCCAGCGTGACTGCCCTGGCCTGGTTCCATAGGCCAGCACCCTGGAGGAAGGAGGTTGTCTGCAGATGCGTGATGAAGGCAGAGGGGTCTGAAGCCTGAAGACTAAGCTTGTAAGTCTGGTTGTCTTGACTTTATATATGAGCTCTGCTCTGTGGTCACCAGCTGCCCTCAATCCTGACCCCAACCAATTTGCATATGGTGGGTGGGTCAGATGCTAATGAGAGTAAACAGGTGATAGCTACTATAGCTGCTGCTGCTAAGTTGCTTCAGTCATGTCCAACTCTGCGACCCTATAGACGGCAGCCCACCAGGCTCCCCCGTCCCTGGGATTCTCTAGGCAAGAACACTGGAGTAGGTTGCCATTTCCTTCTCCAATGCATGAAAGTGAAAAGTGAAAGTGAAGTCACTCAGTTGTGTCTGACTCCTAGCGACCCCACAGACTGCAGCTGACCAGGCTCCTCTGTCCATGGGATTTTCCAGGCAAGAGGAGTGGAGTGGGTTTCCATTGCCTTCTCCAGCTACTATAGCTAGGGGACCAATATTGTCATTTCAAACCTGAAAATTTTCCCACAGTTCACAATAGTGAACCCTGGAAGTTCTTTCCCATCCTTGATAACTCTGGATCCTCCCACCAGAGGATCCTCCCACTTCCTCTGAGGGAGGCAGGTCACATTACTTACTGTTCTCATTTGACAGCTGAGGACTAGGGAGCCCCAGGGGTTGAGAGGTTCATCTAAGACCCACTGCTAATAAGTAGCAGTGGTGGACCAGGCCTGCCTCTAGGGACGAGGAGCAGCTGATGCAACTGGGCTCAGCTTCAGAACTCGAGATCTCCCCTGCTGCCTTCCGTGATGAGGGAAGAGTCCTAAGACAGGGGGCCCTTGATTCTGCTTTCCCAAGAGGACACGAGGCAAACAGAGCAGTTCTGTGACCTCCGCACCCCACGGTGAGCAGAGAGGGAACCAAGACAGGAACTGACGGTCCCTGTGTCCTCGGCCCGCCCTCCTCTCTGCGGGTCTCCTCCCACCTTCGCACGTCCCTCCTGCTGTCCACCAGCACTCCCACAGCCCTCTCCTGCCATCTCTCCCCGCTGGGAACTCACTGAGGCTCAGGGCCTGCTTCTTGGGAACACAGGCTCCCACCAAGGGACCAGAGCTCGCTACCCAGCATTCAGCCGGTTGGAAAAGTGCTACCAGCTAGGGTATCCCTTTTCAGTAGAATACGGACTTATATTTGCCTTTAAACTCTTTTAAAAACAATTCGGCTGAAATAATTCACCCATTTAAAGTGTACAATCCAGTGGCTTTTAGCATATTCAGAGTCATGCATATAGCACCAGAATCAATTTTAAAACGTCTTCAAACATATTCCAGAAAGATCTCACCCACCTTAGTCACCACCTCCAAAGTCTCCACACCTCCCCACCATGCTTGGCAAGCAAGAAATCTACTTTATAGATTTGCTTATTCTGGGCATTTCACATAAACAGAATCATGCAATATGTGATTCTTTGTGACTGACTTCTTTTACTTAGCATTTTCAAGGTTCATCCACATGGTGGAAGATTTTAGTACTTCCTGTCTTTTTACTGCTGAATTACATTCCACTATATATACAACATTTTACTTATCTATTCCTTAGCTGATGGATATGTCAGCTGTTTCCACTCTGGGGTTTTGGATTAATGATGCTTTGAACATTCACGTACAAGTTTTTATGTTTACAGAGGTTTTCCTTTCTCTTGGATTATATACACAGGAGTTGAATTATTGGGTCATATGGTACCGTTGGAGGAATTACCAGGATGTTTTCCAAAATGGCAGCACTATTTTACATTCTCACCAGCAGTGTATGAGGGTTCAATTTCTCTAAATAGTCACACACACTTGAGATTTTGTTTGTTTTTATTCTAGCCATCCCAGTGGGTGTGAAGTGGCGTGTCGTTGTGGTTTTGATTTCCGTTTTCCTGACGTCTGAAGATGTTGAGTATCTTTTCATGTGTTTATTGGCCATTTGTATATCTTCTTTGGGGGACTGTCTGTTCATATCCTCTGCCCACCCATTTAAAAAATTTTTATAGAATTGTACAAGTTCTTTACGTACTCTAGATGCAAGTCTCTTATCATATAAACAGTTTGCAAAAAAAAATGTCTTCCATTCTTTGGGTTATTCTTTTTACTGTCTTGGTGTTACCTTTTGAGGCACAAAAGTGTTTCCTTCTGATGGTATCCAGTTGAAGTACTTTTTCTTTTCTTGTTCTTGCTTTTGGTGTCAAAACTAAGAAACCATTGCCTAATCCAAATTCATGAAGATTTAACCCATCATTTCTTAAAAGTTTTATGGTTTAAATTCTTACATTTGGGTCTTTGATGCATTTTGAGTTAACTTTTATATGTTAGATTTTTGTCATAAGTTTTGAAACAGGAGTGTGAGTCTGACAACATTGCTCTTTTTCAAGATTGTTTTGTCTATTTAGGGCATAAAAAGGATACATTCTATAATAAGGATGAATCTTGAAACTGTTAAGGCTAAGTGAAAGCAGTCAGTTACAAAAGGCCACATACTGTATGAGTCCATTTATATATGAGTCCATTTCATATATAGTACATGAAATATACAAAATAAACAAATTCATAGAGACAGAAAATAAATCTGTGGTGTTAGGGGCTAGAGGCTGGGGAAAAATGGAGTGGGACTTCCAATAAGAAAGAGGCTTTATGCTGGGGTGACAAAAACATTCTGGAATTAGGTAGTAAGGATGCTTATATAATCTTGCCAATATGCTGAAAACCACTGGATTCTTAAATAGTGGATTTTATGACACGTGAATTACATCTCAAAAAATTAAACAGATCATTTGAATATCACTGTATCTATTAAGGAAATTAAATGTGTAGTTAAAAACTACCCTACAAAGAAAACCCCAGGCCCAAGTAACTTCATAGATGAATGTTACCAAATATTTACGGAAGTAAGTACCAATTCTATAAGCTCTTTCAAAATATTGAAGAGAATGGACTACTTTCCAGTTCATTCTAAGCATTACTGTGAAGAAAAACCTGATAAAACCATTACAGGAAAACAACAGATTAATATCTCCCATTAACACGGATATAAAATTTCTAAACAAAACTAGTAAATTGAATTTAGCAACATATAAAAAGGAAAATGCACATCAGTCAAGTCTGTTTTATCTCAGGAATGCAAGTTTGGCTTAATGTTTGAAAATCAACGTTATAACCATTTTGGAAAATGATATGGCAGTTTCTTTAAAAGTTAAAGTTACATCTACCATGATTCAGACATTGCACTTCTGTATATTTACCCAAGAGAAAGGAAAGCATTGTGCACACAAAGACTTGTGTGTAAATTTTTATAGCAGCTTTCTTTTCACAGAGAAAAACTAGAAGCCACCCAGATCCATCGGCATCCATGTGAACAAATGGGTCCTACTCAGCCTTCACAGGGTAACCAGAGGGGGCTGCACTGCTGGGGTCAGAGGATACCTTCCACAAAAGGCCACTTCTCCACGGTCGAGAAAGACACCACCCTACCAGATATTTAAAAATAAACAATAAAAAACCCCAGCAATTTAGGTGAAATCAGGCAGCGGAAGAACATGTTCCAGATTAAGAAATAAGATTTTTAAAAGCCCAGAAAAATAACCAAGTGAAGTAGAAATACACAGTCTACCCAAGGAGGAGCTCAGGGTAAGGATCGTAAAGATGATCAAGGAACTCAGGAGAATTGATGCACAGAGCAAGAAATTAGAAGATTTAAACAAACAGAAAATATAAAGAACAAACAGGGATGAAGAATATAGTGACTGAAATGAAAAGTATACTAGAAAGAATCAATAGTAAACTAGACGATACAGGAGAATGGATTCACAAGCTGGAACACAGTAGTGGAAATCACCGAACCCAGACAGAAAACAGAAGAGAGACGAGGATGGTGTAAGAGAGCTCAGCAACAACATCAAGCATACTAACATTCATGGCACAGGGGGCCCAGAGGGAGGGGAGAGAGGGAGGAACTGAGAACATGCTCGAAGACAATAGCTGCAAACCATCCCTAACCTGGGAAAGAAAACACACATCCAAGTCCAGAAGAAAAGAGTCCCAAACAGAATTAACCCAAAGAGAAACACAAGACTCACTGTAAATGGCAAAAATTAGAGTATTAAAAGCGACAAGGGAAAAACAACAAATAACATACGAGAGAACTCCCATAAGGCTGTCAGCTGACTTCTCAGCAGAAATTCTGTAGGCCAGAAGGGAACGGCATGATGTATTTCAGCTGATGAAAGAGAAAAACCTACAACCAAGAATATTCTACCTGAGTAGGGTTCTGCCTGAATGAGAGCAAGGTTCTCATTCAGGTTTGCTGGAGAGATCAAAAGAAAAAGGGAGAGAGGACCCAAATCGATCAAACCAGAAATGCAAAAGGAGAAGTTCCAATTGATGCAACAAAATACAAAAGATCATAAGAGACTACCACAACTATAGGCCAATAACATGGACGACCTAGAAGAAAGGAACAAATTCTTAGAAAGGTGTAGCTTCCCAACACTGAATCAGGAAGAAAGAGAAAATATGAACAGACCGGTTATCAGCAATGAAATTGAATCAGTGATTTTTAAAAAAATGAACTCCCAACAAACAAAAGTCCATGACCAAATAACTATACAGGTGAATTCTACTAAACATTTGAGGAGTTAACATGGCTTCTTCCGAAACTATTCCCCCCAGAAAAGCACCAAAGAAGTGCTTCCACGCTCATTCTACAAGGCCTGCATCATTCTGATACCAAAATCAGACAAAGATACCATAAGGAAAGAAAATTACAGGCCAATATCACTGATGAACAAAGATGCAAAAATTCTCAATGAAATATTGGCAAACCAAATCCAATTATACATAAAAAGGATCATACACCATGATCAAGTGGGATTTATCTCAGGGGTGTAAGGATTTTTCAGTATCTGCAACATTAACGTGACACGCCACATTAACAAGTGCAGGCATGCTGACTCAGTCGTGTCCAGCTCTTTGCGACCCCACAGACTGTAGCCTGCCAGGCTGCCCTGTCCGTGGGATTCTACAGGCAAGAAAACTGGGTTGTCATTTCCTCCTCCAGGGCATCTTCCTGACCCAAGGATCAAACCCACATCTTCTGTGTCTCCTGCATTGGCAGGCAGATCCTTTATCACTGTGCCATCTAGGAGGCCCCATACTAGCAAATTGAAGAATAAAAAGCATATGATTACCTAAGTTTGGAAAAAGGTTTTGATAAAATCAATATCCATTTATGATAAAAACTCTCCAGAAAGTGGGTATAGAGGGAACCTACCTCAACATAACAGAGGCCATATATGACAAACCTACAGCTAACATTTTACTAAGTGCTGAAAAGCCTACAGTCAGAAATAAGACCTGGATGGCCACTGTCCCCACTTTTATGCAACATAATACTGGAAGTCCTGGCCCCAAAATCAAACAATAAATGAATCCAGATTGGAAGGGAAGAAGCAAAACTGTCTCTGTTTGCAGGTGACATGATAATATACATAGTAAATCCTAAAGTCACCACCAGAAAACTCCTAGAGCTCATCAATGAATTTGGTAAAGTTTCCGAATACAGAATTAATATACAGAAATCTGTTGCATTTCTATATACTAACAAGCTATCATAGAAACTAAGCAAACAATCCCATTTACCACTGCATCAATAAGAATAAAATACCTAGGAATATACTACCTAAGAAAATAAAAGACCTGAACTCAGCAAACTCTTAAGACACTGATGAAAGAAACTGAAGATAAGACAGATGGAAAGATACACTGTGTTTTGGGACTAAAAGAATCAGTATTGTTAAAATGACCATACTACCCAAAGCAATCTGCAGATTCAATGCAACCCCTATGAAAATACCAAAGGCGTTTTCCACAGAAACATGACAAATAATTTTTAAATTTATATGGAAACACAAAAGCCCACAAATAGCCAAAACAGTCTTGAGAAAAAACATAGTTGAAGGTCTCGTGCTCCTTGCCTTTAGACTATACTACAAAGCTATAATAATCAAAATATTAATGGTGTTAGCACAAAAACAGACATATAGATCAATGGAACAGACTAGAGAACCCAGAAATAGACCCACACACTTAAGGTCAATGTATAACAAAGGAGGCAAGAATATACAGTAGAGAAGAGACATTCTGTTTATTAAACAGTGCCAGGGAAATTAGACAGCTACATGCAAAAGAATGAAAGTAAAGCATTTTCTAACACCATATTCAGAAATAAACTCAAAATTATTAAAAATCTGAATGTAAGACAGGAAACTGTTAGAAGAAAACATGGCCGAATACTCCTTGACATAAATGTGGCAATATGTTTTTTGGATCTGTTTCCTAAAGCAAAGGAAACAAAGCAAAAATAAACAAATGGGGCTTAATTAAACTTAAAAGCTACTGCACAGCCAAGTAAACCGCTGTGAAAAGACAACCTACTGAATGGGAGAAAATATTTGCCAATGATATGACCAGTAAGGGATTAATATCCAAAATATATAAATGGTTTACACAACTCAACATCAGGAAAAGAAATGCAATTTAAAAATGGGCCAAAGACATGAATAGAAAAGTCTTTTCTATTTTTCCAGGGAAGACATATAGATAGCCAAGAGGCACTTGAAAAAATATGCAACATCATTAATTATCAGAGAAACACCTATCAGAATGGCTGCCATCAAAAAGACCACAAATAAAAAACATGGCAAAACGTGGAAAAAAGGGAATCCACTGCTCTGTTGGTGGGAAAGGAAACTGGTGCAGTCACTGTGGAAAACAGTATGGAAGTTTCTCAAAAAATTAAAAACAGAACTACCACCTGACCCAGCAATCCCACTCCTGGATATATACCCAGAAAAAATGAAAATACTAATTCGAAAAGATACATACACTCAACTGTTCATAGCAGCATTATTTACAATAGCCAAGATATGGAAGCAATCTAAGCGTCTACCAACAGATGAATAAAGAAGACTATTGGAATACTCAGCCATAAAAAAGTGACATTTTGCCATTTGCAACATGAACGGACTTGGAGTGTATTATGCTAAGTGAAACAGGTCACAGAAAGGCACATACGATATGACATCACTTATACATGGACTCGAAACCATAAAACTAGTGAACATAACAACAAAAGAAAACAGACTCACAGATAGAGAGAAAAAGCTAGTGGCTGAGTGGGGAGAGGGAAAGAGCAAGGGGCAAGGTAGAGGCCGCTGATTAAGAGCTACAAACTACTGTGTATAAAATGAACTACAAGTATGTATTGTATAACAGGGGGAATACAACCAACATTTTATAATAACTACAAATGGAGTGTCACCTTTAAAAATTATATCACTGTTATATACCTGTAACATATAATACTATATATCACCTATCAACGAATATTTGAATGCTAACCATGGGCTGGGTACTAGGGATACAAAAATGAAACGGGACTGTAGACAAGGGCTCTGCCTTCATGGAGTTTATATTTCAGTGTGAAGCTTACGTAGACTAGATACTTCATGATAGTCCCTGAGTTCACCCACACAATCCTTTCAGCCCCAGGTAGAGTCGTCCCCTCCCTCCCAGAAGTGCAGGAGGGCTGGATACAGGGCTGCTGGAGCTGGGCTTTAGCCCCGGAAGAACCACGGTTGGCTTTTCTCCTTTCTCTCTGGGGGTTCCCCTTTAGGCCCCTGGCTATCCATGCTCCTACCCTGACCAGCAGGAAGGGGGTTAGGCCTAGTGGTCCCTCCTGTCTTTGGGGGACCTTCTCCTCACTCTAACCTCCATCAAACACCCTTGGAGGAGCCTCTCTTTTTGCTTAAACTCCTTTCACTGGCTCTGTCATTGCGACTCAGACAAGCTCTGAGCCCTGTCATTCCTTGGGTGGCCTCTGTCTTCAGGAGAGCTGGAGATGAGGCATGGAGGGGGAATGACTCTCTGCCCTCACCAGGTAGGGCTGGGTTGGTTCCTTAGAGCAGCTCCATGTCCTCAGAGCGGCCATATAGGAAAGGAAAGTCTGTCCCGAGGAGGAACCCCACCCCGGGGGCTCTAGAGACCATCAGCAGAGAGGTCCTGGGAGGAAGCTGAATAGGGTGGAGGCTGTTGCAGGGATCGAGAAGCAGGCTCTGGGCAGGACTGGGGACAAAGGGACAGGAACACTCTGAGTGGTGACCCACAGAGGTCGTCACATGTGCAGGCCTGGCTCCCTGGAGGTGGTCCCAGCCCACCTGTGCTCACCGGTGGTTCCCCTCCCCATCACACCTTCTGGATTCCTTGGTGGAGGCTCCTTGCTCAGGACGCTGGCATCCCACAGCCCATCAGGAATGCACAGGACTAAGGAATTTGCTCACTTGGGACCAAAACTCTGGCCTGAGATTCAGACAGTCTGGTTTCTAGGCTTCCTTCCACTCCCAGCTCACCAAGTGACCAGGAGCAAAGAGCACTGGTTTCCCCATCTGGAAGCAGGAACAGTGGCCGCTCTTCTGAGGGCACAGAGGCACAATTAGAATTGAAAGAAATGTGGGCTGCTTTCACGGACCAGAAGCAAGACCAAGGGACAGGCGTCGGGGTCCCCAGTTCCAGCCCAGCCTCCCCACGTGACCAGTGTGACCCTGAGCAAGGCCCCCCACCCCACGGAGCTCAGCCTCCTCGCTGTCAAATGACAGAGTGTCCCTGCTTCCCACACGCTGCCGTGGGGAAGATCAGAGTTCAAAGAGGAGGACACACTCAGAGAGGCGGACGTGCCACGTGTGAATGAGGAGGCACAGTGACCACAGGGCGCCAGCGGCGAGACTGAGGATCAAGGCACTCAAGGACTCCCCCACCCGTCCCAGGGCCTTCTCCTCAGTCCATCTCAAGACAAAGACCCCAGAATTCTAACCGAGAGACTGCGTGGGATCAAAGCAACCTTCATCCCTGATCATCGGGTCTCTGCCCTGCTCCTCCGGGAAGGCCAGTTGTGTTCCCGTCACCCCCAGACTGCGCTCAGGAGAAGCAGCCAGGTTTAAAGACTGTCATCACCCTGAGGGGTGCCAGGTGATGCCCCTCAGCGTGCCCAGCCCTGCCGTGGGCTCTGCTATTACAGTGATGTATGCCTGCTGCGTTCACGGGGAGTCTAGCTGCTGGAGCCAGCGTGTCCGTGCTTGATGAATTTCCCAACCAGCTCGGGGCAGGCGGCACTCAGCAAAATAGCAATTAACAGGAATGCTCAATCAACCAGAGTGGCGTGGTTCTCGGGGACACAGACGTCAGGGCCACGTAAGAGCCTAGATTTCAGCTCCTCTCACTGCCCAGGGAGGCCCTCCCACAAGTGTTTTGCCTGAGATGATGGTAAAGTCTAGACTTGACTCTGAAGAGCAGATAACCACAAAACAAATACAAGTTGCATCACGAGTTCCCTTATCCTTTGGACCATCAACTTCTCATTGGTTCCGAGTCTGAATACTCTGTAGACCAAATGCCAAATGTCTTCACATTTTCTACGCTTCTCTCTGGTGCCTGATGCCATGATGAACTAAAATTCAGAAAGACCCGGAAGTGAAGAAAGTCACTCAGTCATCAAAAACTGAATTCTGTTCCCTGGGTGCTAGGCACCGAGGCCGGAAATTGAATGGGGACATTTCAGAGATATTTTCAGACACCGAGGTTGAAACAAAAAGCCTTTTCTGCTTAACTCTCTTTTAGCCAGAACACCAAATCATCTCCACAAAAGCACTGAAACTTTGGCATTGATATTCTTTAACACGCTGCTTCCTTCCTGAACAATGGATTTTCTCAGAAGTGGCTCCTGATTTATGCAAACCAAACCACCTTACTCTGTGCTGTTGGAGAGCTAACGCGAGGCGTGTTTGTTCACACTCCAAACCCAAAGTCCATTTTGCAAACATGCTTCCCTTTCAGCTTGTACATGGTAAGCAGGTTGAGGCCTTCCTGCAACCAGCGTGGGCCCAAGTTTTCTGGGACACGTCTGCTCTGTGCAACGAGACTTCCTTGACCTCTTTCTCAGTTGTTTGGCGATGTGGGTGCCCACGGCCATCCCAGAAAGGGGTACTGCTTTTGCCAACCCCACTCTGGTTGACTGGAGGAAAGAGGAGCAGAATCAGGACTGAAGTCACGGATTTTGAGCAGCAAGACCAAGGAAGCCGGACAGGATGGATGTGAGATCCCTGGCAAACCCACCTTAGATGCAGGACCCCCTTGCCCCCAGCCTTCTCCACAAAGCCTAGACTGGGAAAGCCCAGAAAGGAGGGATGCAAGGCCTGAGTCAGAGCCCCTGAAGGCTCATCTCTCCCAAACTAACTCTTCTGCTTCACCTGCCTTGCTGTTTCAGGTCGTTACAGTGACTTACGCAACCGGGCAGCTGGGACCTTGCTTCTCTCCAGGGCCCCTTAATAACAGGCAGTAGAAAAGGAAAGGAATCGCTGTACTCCTGTTTTAAAGTGATACTGTTCAGGTTGGGCTTTCACATTTCTAAGCCTCTCCCACTCCTATTCTTTTAGATCCAGGTGTGAGTTGATATATAAATTATCCTCACTTCCTTCCAGAAAAGCATCTTGCTGCTAACAGCGCTTAACACAGTGAGTTAACTTCGCTGACATATTACAGAGCACCCAAATGCACAATGAGAACAAGACATTCAGAACAAAAATTTAAAGAGCTCTGAATAGAGATTGTAAATGACAAAAGAATTTGGCACTCACTATGTAACCACTTAAAAAGCTCCTTTTATCCTAAAGAGAAGTCATCTGTAATTGAGGTGAAGAAATCAGGTGAAGGGAAAGTATAATTTCATTTCTGAAAAGAAAGTATGTATGTGTGTGGACAGAGAGAGGAAAGGAAAAAATGAGAATTTTGCTAGCAACCCACTCCAGTACTCTTGCCTAGAAAATCCCATGGACGGAGGAGCCTGGTAGGCTGCAGTCCATGAGGTCGCAAAGAGTCAGACACGACTGAGCAACTTCACTTTCACTTTTCACTTTCATGCATTGGAGGAGGAAATGGCAACTCACTCCAGTGTCCTTGCCTGGAGAATCCCAGAGACAGAGGAGCCTGGTGGGATCGCACAGAGTCAGACATGACCGAAGTGACTTAGCAGTAGCAGTGATTCCCTTTAGGGAATGGGGTTGGGGGGTGGTACCTTGAGAATCAAGGAATAACTCACTTTGAAAGATTATTTCTTTAGTGGCTGAGATTTTTTAACTGAATCTGTACCAATTATGATTAAAGAATAAAACAAAACTCTGTCTTGCAAAACAGCAAAATGGAAGCTCCAGAAATGAATCTGCCAGGAAGACAAAGCATCTTCAGGAAGGGCAGGGCACCTGAGAGGTAGGAAGGAGTGAGAATTTGACTCTCACTTGTAAAGAGAGGATTCGTGGTCAGTTGAAATGTAACATTTTTTCTGCCCTCTGATGGAGGCCTGTGCTATTGAACTTAACAAATCCTGGAGCATATTCTGTGTAAAAGCCTCCTCTATGTATGTATGGGGTTTCCCGCCCACCCACACATGGTCATTTAAATGCCCATGTGGCATTCAGTAGAGGCAGTTTTCCAAAACCAATCTTCAGATCAAAGCATTAAAAAAGATTAAGCCTGGCGAATTTTTTTCGCACAATAGGTTTTATCACTCTCAGGATTTACTACTGAAAGTTTTCCAACTGAGGCTCTTGCCCCATGTACCTTTGTGCAGAGAACACCTCTGATGGTCTCAGAGTGAGTGTGTGGAACCTGGACTAGTTTTAGCCAAGACTACAGAGCTAGTAGGGTCTGTATCTCTTAGAGTCCTTTCTGCCTTCCTTGACTCACATTACAGCTTCCCTCCTCACTTTGCGATGCCCCAGCTCCTTTCCCATCCTTCCTTATACCCACAGGAGCACTGTTGGGTGCTTCTTCCTTCTCTCAAAACCCTCCATGGATCTTAAAGGGAGCTGGAATCAGTCATTTACATTTTAGTATGAATGTTAACATATGGCCAGAGAAGCACAAGGACACCTATCGCTGTCAACTGCTTTGATCCGGGGCCTCCTGTGGGTCGTGCAGCGAGAGAGTATGCATGAGGATTGGCAGGTGGCTCCCAAGCCCAGCACAAGATTGGAAATGACGGCTTGTAAGTAAGGAGACTCAGGACGGCAGTCCCTCTGTTATGCAGCCTCTCTCATATGAGGCACAGGCAAGACAGAAGCTAAAAGTATCATTAGCTGCTAAGCAGATGGCACATGGCAGGTGCACGACGTCTATATACGCTTTACCTGGGCCTGTGTGCCTTCACTTTACACGTGGTTCTCACAAAAATTCATTATCTGTTGTCAAGGCCATCGTGGATGAGAGGCAACAAACCAGGGCTGAGACAGGCACCGGAAGCGCAGAGAGAAGTGACAGCCGGGAGTCTGCCGAGGAAGGAGACAGAAAACTAGAAAGACAGACATTAGAATTAACAAGGAGTCACAGCCATCAGGCTCTGGAAGAGTGTCTGCCTCCCTTTGATTTCTGAGTGCTGCGGTGTGTGATGGCTCAGAATTCAGAATTATGATGTCCAGTTTCTTGACCCTGCAGGAGGATGTTCAGTTACAGTCAGTGTATGTGAAGCAGCCAGTGATGTGTGTGACGTGAAGGACACTAGAACCTGGGGTGGGGCGAAGTTCAAGTGTGCGTGGGCTGTCCACAGATTTCATTATCATTTCATCCCCATGATAATCCTGGGGGAAGGGCAGGACTCACGCTATCGTCTCCCACTTGACAGAGGATGAAACGAAGTCCTAGGGTGGCTGAGAGACGGGCCTCGGCGCACGTGACTAGTGTACCAGAGCTGGGCTTCCCCCGGGACTCCTGACCTGCAGTCCAGTGCGGTTTCCACCACGTGGATGCTTTCAGACTGTGTTGCTGGGAACCCCAGGGTTCTTCCCAGAGGCGGAGGCAGGGGCACTGTGCCCCCTCCCCCACAGGGCTGTGTCTTCCCACCTCTGATGCAAAGAGGATTGCTCAGCATTTGTCCGCAGGAGTCTTTAGATGAGGAAAAATTTAAAAAGATCCTGCTGCCTAGGGGAGAAAAAGAATGGAAGAAAGGAAATCTGTGAAATGCTGTGCAAAATATTTGGGGAACATTTCTATCCAATTAAAATCAAAAGAAAGTCACGGGCTGTGTGAACACAGGGAATGCCTGCTGCTCTCCAGAAATCTCGGCCGGCCAGAAGGGCTTTTTCTGGGGATGTCCAGTCCTCCTGGAGGCAGGTTCCCTGAGGGCTGATCCAGGTGGGCTCAGCGGCTGACGTTAGATGGAGAGATCTCAGCCTGCACTCTCCACACCCCTCCTCCATCCCCTACACGTGCACTCTCCTCCTTTCCCCTCCCCCAGGCCTCCCAGGGCCATCATGGATCTTTACAGTCCCTCTCATGGGCCACACGAGTTCCTCCTCCCCACCTCATGGCAACACCTGGCAAACTCCTCAATGATACTCAGCTGACCGAGCACCATCACTTCACGTGGTGTCCTCTCTGCCCAACAAAGCCATTCCTAAATTCTTTCACAGGAGCTCATGCCTATTGTATTTCTAGGATGAAACGAAGTCCTAGGGTGGCTGAGAGACGGGCCTCGGCGCACGTGACTAGTGTACCAGAGCTGGGCTTCCCCCCGGACTCCTGACCTGCAGTCCAGTGCGGTTTCCACCACGTGGATGCTTTCAGACTGTGTTGCTGGGAACCCCAGGGTTCTGCCCAGAGGCGGAGGCAGGGGCACTGTGCCCCCTCCCCCACAGGGCTGTGTCTTCCCACCTCTGATGCAAAGAGGATTGCTCAGCATTTGTCCGCAGGAGTCTTTAGATGAGGAAAAGTTTAAAAAGATCCTGCTGCCTAGGGGAGAAAAAGAATGGAAGAAAGGAAATCTGTGAAATGCTGTGCAAAATATTTGGGGAACATTTCTATCCAATTAAAATCAAAAGAAAGTCACGGGCTGTGTGAACACAGGGAATGCCTGCTGCTCTCCAGAAATCTCGGCCGGCCAGAAGGGCTTTTTCTGGGGATGTCCAGTCCTCCTGGAGGCAGGTTCCCTGAGGGCTGATCCAGGTGGGCTCAGCGGCTGACGTTAGATGGAGAGATCTCAGCCTGCACTCTCCACACCCCTCCTCCATCCCCTACACGTGCACTCTCCTCCTTTCCCCTCCCCCAGGCCTCCCAGGGCCATCATGGATCTTTACAGTCCCTCTCATGGGCCACACGAGTTCCTCCTCCCCACCTCATGGCAACACCTGGCAAACTCCTCAGTGATACTCAGCTGACCGAGCACCATCACTTCACGTGGTGTCCTCTCTGCCCAACAAAGCCATTCCTAAATTCTTTCACAGGAGCTCATGCCTATTGTATTTCAACAGCTTAGTACTTGTTGAGGAGAAGGCAATGGCACCCCACTCCAGTACTCTTGCCTGACAAATTCCATGGACAGAGGAGCCTGGTGGGCTGAGTCCATGGAATCTCTAGGAGTCAGACACGACTGAGCAACTTCACTTTCACGTTTCACTTTCATGCATTGAAGAAGGAAATGACAACCCACTCCAGTGTTCTTGCCTGGAGAATCCCAGGGACCAGGGAGCCTGGTGGGCTGCCATCTATGGGGTTGTATAGAGTTGGACATGACTGAAGCAACTTAGCAGCAGCAGCAGTACTTGTTGAATGAATGACAGTTATCTTTCTGCGTGTTAACAGTGGCCTCACATCCCCCAGAGTACCGCCGTGTCATGTCACTTATCTGAGGGTAAGACAATCGGGCCCCACGACAGGTCCCCGGGAGCATTATCTGCAGAGAGAGGGCTTCTGTGACACCATACCGGTGGCCACTAAGTCACCTGGGAAGAGCTGGCCCAGCTCATTGTGTCACTCTGCACCCACGGCCACCTCACGGAGAGGAGGAATGAGCGTGAGTGGCACCCAGATGTTAGTCATTCCGGTGTCACCACCGTGCCCACCGGCAGACACTTGCTGAATGTGGACAGTCTGGGTGGGTATTTTAAGAGGGAAACTATACGACTCCTCCTTCACCTGGCCGCTGTCAGAAATTGGTCTGAATTGTAAGTGCTTGATAAATAGCAGTGTTGACTATGACTGGAACCGACGATCCAAGGGGAAAAACAGAACATAGACTAAAATCTTAGCAAAACAGACAAGGTGGCATCTAGCCAGCGTGGAGGGAGCGACACAGATGGCATCCTTTGCTGAAAACTTTCCTTTCCCCGCCTCCCTTTCTGGCCCCCTTCCCCCCCCCCCCCCCC
>SJYC01120038.1:0-22469 GCA_006408675.1 Madoqua kirkii
GGCTTCCCTGGTGACTCAACTGGTGAAGAATCTGCTTGCAATGTGCGAGACCTGGGTTCGATCCCTGGGTTGGGAAATGTATCAGAAGAAAACATATGGATGAAGAGAACTGGACTATAAAGAAAGCTGAACGCCAAAGAATTGACATTCTTGAACTGTGAGCGTTGGAGAAGCCTCTTGAGAGTCCCTTGGACAGCAAGGAGATCCAACCAGTCCATCCTAAAGGAAATCAGTCCTGAAAGTTCATTGGAAGGACTGATGCTGAAGCTGAAACTCCAATCCTTTGGCCACCTGATGTGAAGAGCTGACTCATTTGAAAAGACCCTGATGCTGGGAAAGATTGAAGGTGGGAGGAGAAGGGGACGACAGAGGATGAGATGGGTGGATGGCATCACAAACTCAATGGACAAGAGTTTGAGTATGCTCCAGAAATTAGTGATGGACAGGGAGGCCTGGCGTGCTGTAGTCCATGGGGTCACAAAGAGTCAAACACGACTGAGCAACTGAACTGAGCTTAGAACTGAAGGAGTCAAAGAGGATGTTTTGAGGTGGGGTAGGGTGTGAAGTGAGCCCTAGGGGTTGTGAGGATGTAAATAGGAAGCGGGGGAGGAGCCTTTCCAGGGGAGAAGAGAGACTGGGGGAGGGGCAGAGCGGGAAGAACCCAAGCACGCTGACAGAGTATGAAGACAACCAAGAGAAAAAGAGCCTTTAAAGTCTCTCTCCACGGAGACCGACAGGGAACGCTGAGGAGCTTCTGCAGTGTCCTGTTGAGCCCTGACACAACCTGGTCAGGCGTGAGCTCTGTCTTGAAAATGAGGAATCTGTAGCTCAGAGAGGTTAAGAAAGTTACCGCGAATCACCAGCAAGTTCATCACTGGCCTGAGATTTGAACCCAGGCTCACATTCTCAACACAGATACCCAGCATTGGAGAAATCTTTGTCTGGAGGGGCAGTGCGGGCTGCACTGAATAAGGAGTCAGGTCCTCCTGCTAAGAAAGCCCAAAGATACTTCAGTGCAAGAGTCAGGGCCCCAGCAGAGCAGAAACACCTAAGTGCCCGAGATTTGAACCCAGGCTCACATTCTCAACACAGATACCCAGCATTGGAGAAATCTTTGTCTGGAGGGGCAGTGCGGGCTGCACTGAATAAGGAGTCAGGTCCTCCTGCTAAGAAAGCCCAAAGATACTTCAGTGCAAGAGTCAGGGCCCCAGCAGAGCAGAAACACCTAAGAGGATTTGTAAAGAATTTTACTTTTGCTATTTAAAACAATAAGCAAAAAAAAAAAAAAATCAAAGTCATCATCGTGGGAAGAAAATTAGACCCTTGTTGGACAGTGTATTGGGCTTCCTTGGTAGTTCAGATGGTAAAGCGTCTGCCTGCAATGCGGGAGACCTGGGTTCAATTCCTGGGTTGGGAAGATCCCCTGGAGAAGGAAATGGCAACCCATTCCAGTACTCTTGCCTGGAGAATTCCATGGATGGAGGAGCCTGGTAGGCTATAGTCCATGGGATCGCAGTCAGACACGACTGAGCAACTTCATTGCTGGGCCTGCTGCAATAAAGCATCACAAATTTGAATGACAGAAATCTAATGTCTCACAGTTCTGGAGGCTGAAAGTCCAAGATCAAGGAGATTTGGTTTGGTTTCTCCTAGTGCTGTGAAGGAGAATCTGTCCTCTGCCCCTCCTCTAGTTGCTGGTGATCTCTGGTATTCCTTGGCCTGTAGGAGCATCACCCCAACATCTGTCTTCATCTTCTCCCAGCATGCATGCATGTCCAGATTTCCCCTTTTTAGAAAGACTGGACATGCTGGATTAGTGAAAGTGTTAGTCCCTCACTCATGTCTGACTGCAACCCCATAGACTGTAGCCTGCCAGGCTCTGTCCATGGAATTCTCCATGAAAGAATACTGGAGTGGGTTGCCATTACCTTCTCCAGCGGATCTTCCTGATCCAGGGATCAAACCCAGGTCTCCTGCACTGCAGGCACATTCTTGACTGTCTGAGCCACCAAGGAAGACCTCTACTCCTATATTGGATAAGACCCACCTTAATGACATCATCTTAACTAGTTATATCTGCAGTGACCCTATTTCCAAATAAGGTCACCTTTTGAGGTACTGGAGGTCGGGACTTACAAGATGCAAATCTTGAAGGACACAATTCACCCTACAACAGGCTTCCTTGCATTTATAGTTTCTGTAGATTTTATTTGAATTACCTATAGGAAAGGAGCACCAGGCTAGATCAGCCCTAGGGGCCACTATAGCTCTCTTCCTGGCCTGGGGGACCCCACGAGCAGAGCAGCGTGGCGAGAACAGTCCATGAAGTCCTAACCTCGAGGTGGGATGAGGCTTGGATACTTGAATCAAGAAAATAGCATGAGACAGAGCTCCCTGGCGTTGAACCCCACTGTCCAACCCCAAAGGCTGCGTAGGGACATTGTGGGCTTCCCTGAAAGAGAAGCAAAAGCCATCCTGCAGAAACTGCAGGTCCGAGAGAACAGTATGCTGGGTTATACTGTGGCTGTCCTGCACTCACTGTATGTTGGGCTGTACCATGTGAGCCTGCGGGCCTTGTAGTTGCCCAGCCTCAAGACCAAAGAAAGAGCCCAGAGACAGCAATAGAGACCGCAGATCTTACAAGTGAGAGGCAAAGGGTCCCGGAGCAACACAGCACCGTGTGAGGACCAGGGCATGGTAGCCGTCATGACTACTCCAGGAAGAAGGACGCTACCATTTATAGGGAGAAATGACGTCAGGTGGGCTCGTCAGTTACCGAGGGCGATTATTAAGCCTTACAATTAAGAGGACTGGATGGTCGTGTGAGTGAAGCAGGGACTGGCTGAGCAGGGCATGCAAGAGAACAGGCATCTCAAGTGGCCTAACCGCACACCTTGGGAAAGACTATGAGGTTCCAATCTGGGGTCTCTTCCGGGTCCAGGGACCCTCCTCCCCATTTGGCCAAGGGCCAGAGCAGCCAGCATCAGCTGCCGTGAGCTGTGTGTTGCCTGTAACGCAGCCTGGCAAGTCAGGGGCAGGAACAGCCCCTTTTCCCAGTGTAACTTGTTTACATGGAGTGTAACCGAGAACATGTTTAATTGGGGTGATTATCCACATAGACACAGACAGTGACGGCAGCACTGGCTGGCCGCAATGAGGCTGAGGTCCTGGGAATGTGTAGGCAGTCAGCCTGACGTGGAGCCCCTGGCACATGCTTGGGAGAGAGGCATGGTGAGGAGGAGGAGAAGCGGGGTGTGGAAGGACCAATGAGAAACTCAAGAGTTCTGGTTCTGTATACAGAACAGTGGTTCTCAAAGGCCGGCCCCCAGACCAAGAGTGTCAGCACCACCTGGGAACTTCTTAGACCAGCGCATCCCCTGGCCCTGCTGCAGACTCTCAGGCTCTGAGGGTGGAGCCAGGGCTCTGAGTTTAACAAGCCCTCCGGGTGATTCTGTTACCTGCTTCACTTTGAGAATTGCTGATGGAGAGCATCGCGAAGCTGTTCAAAACAAGACGGGGCTCATTCACAGCTTCAGCACTTAACTAGCTGGGTCACCGTATCTTTATCCAACCCTTACTTTGTGGGCTCAGACGCTTTAGTCCTGTCTGACTCTTTGCGACCCTATGGACTGTAGCCCCTGCCAGGCTTCTCTGTCATGGGATTCCCCAGGCAAGTATACTCGAGTGGATTACCCTGCCCTCCTCCAGGGGATCTTCCCGGCCCAGGGATCAAACCCAGGTCCTCTGTATCTTCCGCATCGCAGGTGGATTCTTTACCCCTGAGCCACCAGAGAAGCCCAAGCCATACTTCACTTATGTATAAAACAGGAATAAAAACACCTCCCCTACGGGAGCAGCAAGTGGACCGCAGAGGTGGGAACTTCTCTGCTTTGTTCACTGCTCTGCCCCAGGACTCAGAGCTGGAACATAACAGCTCAGTAGATAGTTTCTACGCTGGTGATGCAACAAGACTGTGGTGAGGTATTCATTGAAGTTCTGCATGTAAAGTATTGATGCCATGCTTGGCAGGCAGCTAGTAAGTGCTTCATGATCATGTGGGTTATAGACACAGATGATGGTGATGGTTAGGAGTTCCCCTTCTGCAAAAATGAGAGGCTTGGTTGAAATGACCTACATCATCCCTTTTAGAGAGGAGTCAGAAGATCAGGTCCACAGCCTCTGAGGGTTCTAACTGTGCACCAAAACCTCTAAATGGGGAGGAGAAAGGTTGGCAGGCTGTCATTTCATCCGCAGAGGGGAACAGAAGGAAACAGGACAATGTTGGTCACCTCTGGGTCTTGGTCCCAACAAGTACAGAGTGTAACTCAGCCATCTAGAGAGTTCTCAAGGGCCCCTGAGTAGCTTGGAGGGTTCCAGACGAGCCTGGGTCCTAACTCTTCAACGTGAGGCCTCCTGTTGGCAGACAGCCTGTAGGTGCAGCGTTCGTGGGCCCTGCCCAGTGAGCAGTTTCTCAGAGCTGCTGTGTGGGATGGGCTTGTCCGCGGCAATTAACTTAGTTACAGGAGCTCGCCCATATTCCTCTGTTACCCTGAAAAGTGCTAACCACAGCAAGACCACAACAAAGTGCTAAACCACAGCAAGAGCTCCTTAAAGGACAATAATGCTCTTTCCTTCTGGGAATCAAAATGACAGCTGATCATGGTTTCATTCTCCTGAAGGTGGAAACCTAGTCAGGGCCTAGGCTACATTACTGGGCCTTGCCCACAGACACTCATGTGGGTGGCACATCTCAGATCAACAGGAAATAAAATCAAATCAGGCAACAAGTTGGCAAGTTTCAGTGTCAGCCTTCCACAGAGTGGCCAGTGGCCTCCAGAGTCAGACCATCCCAACAGCGCTAAATAACAAAGAATATAACCACAGACTCTAAATTAAGAGTAAAAGCAGAGATATTAATCTGCCGACTAAGGTCCGTCTAGTCAAGGCTATGGTTTTTCCTGTGGTCATGTATGGATGTGAGAGTTGGACTGTGAAGAAGGCTGAGCACCGAAGAAATGATGCTTTTGAACTGTGGTGTTGGAGAAGACTCTTGAGTCCCTTGGACTGCAAGGAGATCCAACCAGTCCATTCTGAAGGAGACCAGGCCTGGTATTTCTTTGGAAGGAATGATGCTAAAGCTGAAACTCCAGTACTTTGGCCACCACATGTGAAGAGTTGACTCATTGGAAAAGACTTTGATGCTGGGAGGGATTGGGGGCAGGAGGAGAAGGGGACAACCGAGGATGAGATGGCTGGATGGCATCACTGCCTCGATGGCTGTGAGTCTGAGTGAACTCCGGGAGTTGGTGATGGACAGGGAGGCCTGGCGTGCTGTGATTCATGGGGTCGCAAAGAGTCGGACATGACAGAGCAACTGAACTGATGAACTCTATGCCCATAAATGTTCATTTATTAAATACATATATTTATTAAATAGTAATATGAAGTGAATAAGTTCTTAGAAATATATTATTTTATCAAAATTTGACTCAAAAAGAACACCTCAACAATGTAATCACCATTAAAGAAACTAAATCAGGAGTTACAAAGCTCACGACGAAAACCTCAAGCCTTATAGTTTACAGGCAAACTTTTAAATAACATAAGTTTTATCAAACTCTTACAGAGAACGTAAAAAGAGGAAATACCCTGCTACATTAAAACCTTGCTACCAAAGTCAGAAACAAATTAAAAGAGGGAAAAAAAGATCACATGATCATTTCTACAGATACGAGAAACATTCTCAAAAAATTCAGTATCTGTGAATGATAAAAACTCATACTAACTAGGAAGAAAACGATTTCCTTCACTGAAAAATGGTTTCTACCAAACATCTCAACAATGTTTTATTTAACAATGAAATGTTAAAAGACCTTTTTTAAAAGCTAGGAACATGCTAAGGTTGTCACTTACTGCTCATTATTGTACTAGTCTTGGCAAGCAAAATAAGGCAAAACTTATTATTCACTGATGGTTTGACTGTGTAAATAAAGCCTGAATCTACAGCCAAATTAATAGATTTAATAAAAGACTTTAGTAGTGTTACTGAATATAAAGTCAGTATATAAAATTCAACTTCATTTCTATACACTGGCTGAAAGCAGAGAACATAATCTTAAATAATATACCATTCTATTATATATAGCAATTATATAATTGCTATATTAATTATAGCATTATATATATAGCAATCAAACAATACGTGGTAACTTGGTGATTCAGTTTGTACCCAGAGTTAGAACAAACCTCACAGGTTAAGGGCATTCCCCCCACAGAACTACCTACACTTCAACCACAAACTCAAGGTTTCCCAGGCCACTTGCAGAAATAACCAACTAGCTACAAACTTGAGGACTCCCATACCCCCTCGCTTGTATAGGACTTTTTAAAGCTAATCCAATAAACTTCGGATATAGACCACAACTAGCCAAAAGACAGGCCCGTGGGGCAAGGTCTGCTGCTGCTAAGTCGCTTCAGTCATGTCCGACTCTGTGCGACCCCATAGACGGGGCAGCCCATGAGGCTCCCTGTCCCTGGGATTTTCCAAGCAAGAACACTGGAGTGGGTTGCCATTTCCTTCTCCAATGCATGAAAGTGAAAAGTGAAAGTGAAGTCGCTCAGTTGTGTTTAACTCCTAGCGACCCCATGGACTGCAGCCCACCAGGCTCCTCTGTCCATGGAATTTGTCAGGCAAGAGTACTGGAGTGGGGTGCCATTGTCTTCTCTGGGGCAAGGTCTAGGAGGGTCCCAAATGTGAAGCTTCGTGGTCAGCCTCTCAGCAAATTGATGTGTATCAGCAACCAGGGACACTTACTTAACTTTCAGTGTCCAGGGCTTTAACTGTGGATATGTTTACATGGTTTGCAGCTACTTCTACATAGAGTTAAGTTAGTGCCAGCATCTTGGTGTAGGAATAACTTCTAGGAATACCTCTGTGGCTCATCAAATCAACTCACGCACAGCAGGCTCACCCTATAGCTCATAGTCCATGACAAGTAGGACATCACGGACAGCTGGGTTGATGAGCATCATGGATTCGAAGAATAGATGTTTAGTCACCATGTAAGAAAACTGGAAATGCCCCCCAAATCTTACAGCTCATAAGCAAAAGAATATCTAAGGTTTTTCCAAAATTTTACAATAATCTTCAAAATGTGTATGGCATTGCCGATAACTAGTTTTGAGGGTAAAAGAAACTTGTAGACTCTCTACCCAACTAAAGAATCGACTGTATTAGATGAAAGACTGAGTTATCTTTTCAATCATCTTTCAAACACTGAATTAGCTTTAGATTCTGCCTGTAAAAAATATTACAAAACTGTCACAGACAAGATCAGAGATTACGAAATCCATTCACGTGTTTGCTACCCGCAGTTTGCCAAGCAGCTAATTAGTAAAAATGTTATTTTTATGAAAGTTGTGATGTTTGTGCTATTTGCCAGCTTTTCCGAATTTTTAATTTGCTGCACTTTTCTGATTCAAAAATAAGTATTCACTTCCATACCCAATTTTGTGTTCATAATTCCTAAGGACCACCACCCCCAGCATGGATCCACCCTGCCCCCTTTCTGCTCCATTCTTCACTCAGTGACTGCCTCCTCCCCTCTCCCTCCCTCGCCCAGCGTTGACTTGTTGCTGGTTTAATGATCATCTTTGCAGTTAAGCCAGCAAACTCACTGTCTAGAATTGGGCTGTAAGCTCCTTGAAGATAGTCCCCTAACTTAGAGCATCACGCCCAGGGCCAGCACCACCAGAAACACTGAAGCAATGCTGTCAAAATACCTGTCTAATGGGACGGGTGTTCCCTGGCGCAGGTGACCCGGGCAGCCTCTCAGCGTTGGGACACTTCTAAAGAAGGCCCATGCCAGGGATCTGCAGCTTTTGTAGGAAGAGAAGGGTTTCCGCAGAGAGGATGTGGCCCCTGATGGGTAACATGAGCCAGCTGGTTGCCTGGTCAGCAAGGAGAGAAGACCCTTCTCGAGGTCAGGGTTGGGCAGGGTTACTGAGCCTGCATTCAGACCCTGCCAGAAGCAACGGCAGAGAAGAGCTGGAGCCTGCGGTCTCTCCTCCACCCTGCCGCCTGTGCGTGCCCTGGGCAGCGGGCTGGCCTCCGTGCCTGCACTCCCCACACCTCTCACGGCTTTTGTAGCAGGCAGCCCCCTTGCCTTGGCTCAGCAAGTCCAATGGCCCTGGCCCTCAGAGGCTCGGAGGTCAGCGGGGGAGGAAGTGCGTTTCCATCCACACAGAGCATCTCAGCAGCGGCCACGGCGACCCTAGAAGATGGCAGATGGGCCAGTGTGTTTCCTCTCCCAGGTAAACACATTAACAAGGACCTTACCTGGGACTTCCTACAGCGCATCCTGCGAACATTGGTCCCTAAGATGCACCTAGAAAAGAGAAGTGGTTACGTGGACAAAGAGAAGTGCCAGAGACTGCATCCCTAGCCCCTGAGACGGTAAAAAAAAACCCTTCCTAGCCGCTGCCAACCTGTCCCAGGGTGTTTGTCCACACGCCTTACCTGCCCCTGGTAGCCTCTCTGGGGTGTGGACCCAGCTGGGGGAAATACTGCCTTCACTACAAGCAGCAACTGTGCGTGAGACTCACCAGGACAGGCAGGTAGTCAAATTCAGCAGTCTTGGGGCGTTTCTGGCTCCTTCCACCAACTTCTACCGGCAGCAACTTCCTTCTGACACACAGGCTTCCTTCCGCTGGTCGGGGGCCTTCCTGCATCAGGAGCCCTGAATGACCACCACTTCCTCCCCCCAACTCCTCCCCTTCTCAGGACCCGGGAGAGAAGGATTTCAAACACTTGCAGCCCAAGGCCTGACCCCTCCCACTGTCATCTGTGACATGAAGCCACCTGGATGCTCTCCAGTCTGCCTTCTAAGTTCCACCTGATCCTGGATGGAAACAAGCAAGACTACGAGGCTCTCTTCCTTTTCTTAGCTGATTGACTCCATCTTTGTTACCTTCAATAAAGGTGGTGGTTTACACCCCAAAGCCTTCAGAGAAGGAGACTTGCCCAACGAAGTGCCTTTCATTCTTCTGAGGATGCTCTCCCCACAAGCTGAACAAGGGGGAATTTTAACCTTCCGTGAGGGGATGAGTGAGCAGAAATGAGGTTGGGCAGGGGGGAGGCTGGGAGCAGGAGAGGAACTTCGGAGACTGAACTGTCCTCTGGGGGACTTGGTGACCTTGGCACTGTGTCACGACCTTCTGCCCCAGCTTCCCACCCCCTCCCATCAGGAACAGTAACAACACCCACCTTGTGAGTATAGGTGTGTGCTAAGCCGCTTCGGTCATCTCCGACTCTGTACGACCCTATGGACAGTAGCCCGCCAGGCTCCTCTGTCCATGGGGGTTTTCCAGGCAAGAATACTGGAGTAGGTTGCCATTTCCTCTGGGGAATCTTCCCTGCCCAAGGATGAAATCGCGTCTCTCATGTCTCCTGCGTTGGCAGGCAGGGGCGCCTGCCAACTAGTGCCACCTGGGAAGCCCCCACATTATGAAACTGATAATCAAATGAAAGGACACAACGCTCAGGTGGTACCTAGGACCTAGGACGTGGTCAGCTCCTGGCAAACATCATTGTCTGCATCACTCAGTAGTGCTTTGGGGGGTGAATATTCTCTTTCTTTTTTGAGAGTGAATGAGAAGGAATTGCACTAAAGCCCTGAATCTGACCTCTAGGTTGGCCCCAAGGGCCCAGCTCCCAGCATCAAGGTCACATCAAACAGAAATCCACAGCCACACCTCCTATCTGAGGGACCCCCTAGATTTCAGAGGGCTGGACTTGAACGTGGCAGATACCTTTGTCCTGCAATTCAAACATGGCCCACAAACTTCAAAAAATCTCCCCTTGACCAGTGATCAGTGTCTGAAATTCCACCACTGGCGTATCAACCATTCCTTTGGCTTAGATTTTTATCCAATTCAGTCATCGCGTTGAAAGTGAGCATTTACCCTAGAGAAAACAGCCTTCAGGGCCTCCCCTTCCATGGAGTTGTGATCTGGAGATAAAGAGGTCCAGGATCACAAAGGCTTACCAGCTAAGCCAAGCAGAGGGGAGGGACCTGCAAGAATTTCCCCAGAGAGAAAATGAAAAAAATAAATACCTTCCAGGGTTGTCAGGAGGTCAGCTAAGTTAATGCTGCCAAACTCCGTTATGCCTAACGGGGTCTCAGCAAACATTCGTTCCCTTCTCCTCCTAACCTGTTGTCAGTGGTTTACACCTGGTTAACGAGGGCCTGAGGAGAGGGCTTGCTGGGTGAGAGGGTGAAGGTGAGAGTGTTTCTGTTTGGGGACAGGACGGGGAGACAGAAAGGGAGGCCTTGGGGCCACTCCTTCCACTCTGATCCCTGTTCACTTGTCCCCTTGTCACAGAGGCCTTCCTAGACCACCCACCGAGTCCTTCACTGTATCTTCTCACCCCGCTTGATTCTTTATCCCTCACACTCCCTCAGCTGTCTTTCCTACCAAATGCATGTCTACAAGGACTTTGTTTTGCTCCTTGCCAGGATAGAATCTCAGCATTGCCAGTTCGGACCTAATTTGGTCTTGGTCAAGCTATTTCCTTCTCTGTGCTGTCTTCATAGGGTCATTTTGATGATTAAATGCACTGATAATAAAGCAGCACTTGGCGCAGTGTCGAGCACATCCTAAGTTCTCAATAAATGGCAGATGTTATTATTGGTTATTTTCCAGTAAAATTTTCCTTCCTGTGGGTCAGCCGTCTGGAGAAGACTGCTGTGGCCACTCAGGAATTCATCTCATCTTGAGTAGAGCCAGAAATAGAAGCCTGAGCTAATTAGGGAACCGTGAAAATACTGCTTACCTTTCCAAAGCCAATGAGCCAGGGATCCCTAGGATACTGTTCTCAAATATGGCTGCACACTGGGGTCACCTGGAGAGTTTTAAAAATGACTGATGCCTGGGTGCTCCGCCAGAGACTGATGTCATCAGCATGGTTGGTGGCCTAAGCATTGGGATTTGTCTTCAGTTGCCCAAGCGCTTCTAATGTGTATCAGGTTTGAGAGCCGCTGCTCCAGACTGCTGCCAGATTTCCCCCTTGAAAGTCAGCAAGAGACAAGTGTCTAATTATGGCCTGCTGGTTAATGCATCTTCCTAAAAGGGGCCATTCGATCACAGTCCAGCCCATTAAAAATTAATCACTTTGGCCCTGCAGGGTCCCCTCACTTAGAGATTGCTAGTGACTGTGATGCAGATTTCTAGGACACTAGAGCCCTGCAGAGGAAACCCTGGAGGCCAGCAGCACAAGCAAATGGGGAAACTGAGGCTGGAGCAGCTGCACCAAGCTTTCGTCCACCCAGCCCAGCCCTGGTCCTGGCAAGGACGGCGGTATTAGAACCGGTGATCCAAACAAACGAAACATTTTGTCATGCACTGTAACAGAACTCAGAGCTGATGATTAGGATCCCAGAGGGATAACATGCAAAGCTTTTATCTGTGACGCGAGCTCTAGTTGAGTGAGAAGACAACCACATTTTGAGAAAGTGGTTTTTAAAAAGAAGCTCAGCTCCATTGCTCCCACCTTCCTGCTGTTTCAAGCAGGGAGAAGTACATTATGCTGAAAGAAGCCAGTCACAGACAGACAGATACTGTATGATCCTGCTTATATGAACAGTCACATTCAATAGCGCCAGAAAGAGTGCTGCTCAACGGGGGCTTTGGGGGCTGGAGTATGGAAAGCTGTTGTTTAATAGGCATGACTCGGTTTTGCACATGGTGGTGATGTTGGGATAACAATATGAATGTACTTAATACTACTGAATTTTGTGCTTAAAAACAGTTAAAACGGTGAATTTTATGTATATTTTACCATGCAAAAATAAGTCATTTTTTAAAGCAATTCTGATTTTTTTTTTTTTTTTTTTTTAGTGTAAAAGGAAGGGACCACATGGGGGCTGCAGGCCTATAGGAACTTAATTGGGCTTTTGGTTATTTCCATGGAAACCAAGGGAGAGATGAATTTCACTGGCGAGGATCCAGAGAAGGGAGTGGGGAGGGGGCAGCCCTGAGAAAGGAGGGCATCAGATCAGCACTTAAGGGGTATCCACTTTAGAGGTTAATGATGGCTTGGACCGTAAAGAATCTGCCTGAAATGCAGGAGACACGGGTTCAGTCCCTGGGTTGGAAAGATCCCCTGCAGAAAGTAATGGCTTACCCACTCCAATATTCTTGCCTGAAGAATCCCATGGACAGAGGAGCCTGGCGGGCTACAGTCCATGGGGTCACAAAGAGTCAGACACGACTGAGCGACTAACGCTTTCACTTGAGAAGTTAATGAAAACTCAGGGCAGCTGATTTAACCACACTGTTCACCGTGTGTATTTCAGCTGCATAAACAGAATGTGCATGCTCAGCTGCTCAGTGGTGTCCGACTCTGCTGTAGCCCACCAGGCTTCTCTGTCCATGGAATTTTCCAGGCAGGAATGCTGGAGTGGGCTGCCACTTCCTTCTCCAGGGGATCTTCCAGATCCAGAGGTGGAACCCACGTCTCCTGCATTAGCAGGCAGATTCTTTACCACTGGGCCACCAGGGAAGCTGTAAACAGAATGTACCCGGTGACTTACCAATGATTGTGTTGTACACTGGCCTTGTAAGACTGTGCGTTCCTTCCCTCAGCTTGAGAGAGTCCCTGCTGCATACCTTAATGGAAATGAGTTTAACAGAGTGAGTTTGGAGTCAGCAAGAAGAAAGGCGATTCCGCTGTAGTGTTCTTTCTGTTTTAAAAGGCCTCTAACATGCCTGATATGGATATTGGCACAAATAAGAATTATACCTTTGGAGGAAGGAGGCTGTGGAGAGGGAGGCCGTGTATTTCTGCTTAAACTGGGCCTCTGAGAAGGTGGTGTTTTTCTAAGTGATCTTTTGATGAGTGCTTGTAACATAAAGAATTAACCCCTATTACAGGTCAGTCTGCTGCTCAGTTAGAGAAATCTACCTGGCCTGTGAGCAAGGCATTAATCCCTTGGGCAGGGCAGGATATTAAACATCATCCAGGGTTTTGCTGGTCCAAATGCGGTCCTCCAGCCTGCAGCATCGCTGCCACCTTGTTGGCCTGATGAAATGGAATCTGCATGTGTTCAGCCCAGGTCCCCAAGAATTCAAGGGCAAGCCAGAGTCCGAGGATCTGCGGCCCGCAGGGTGCTGCTGGCTCATCTCCCATGAGCCTGTCCATCCCTGTCTGCCTAGGAGCCCAGCCTCACCCTGGGACAGCCTAGTGATTCGAGGGCTCTCTTTCTTCAAAAGGCAGTTCAGCCGTCTATTCAGATCGTCCCGAACTGGCGTTTCATCCCAGCTGTGCTGCTTACAGCTGGGTGACCATGGATAGGTTGCTTACCCTCTCTG
Organism: Madoqua kirkii; assembly: GCA_006408675.1. Classification (NCBI taxonomy): domain Eukaryota; kingdom Metazoa; phylum Chordata; class Mammalia; order Artiodactyla; family Bovidae; genus Madoqua; species Madoqua kirkii. The sequence goes on from SJYC01120038.1 coordinate 13,372, forward strand.
TGCCTCCGATTCCTCCCTGTCAAATGACTGTCATAAGAGTCCCTAACTCGTGGGGTTGTCGCAGGGATTCAAAGAGTTAATCCCTAGGAAGCATGAGAGCAGTTCCAGTATCTCAGCGTGAGCTATTGTTACACTGCCTGGATTTCTGCCTCATGCCATGGCTCAAGTCTGTCCCGAGAGCCTCAGAGAACAAGCTTAACCCCCCACCCGTATGGCAGCCCTGTGTATGTCCAGGGGCAGCTCTCATGCCCCCCGCAATGTTCCCCAGGCTCTAAGCGCCCCTTCTTTCCCATTCCTTGGGTGATTTGCCTTTGATTTCCACAGCACACCCGCCAGGAGCTCTTCTGAGAACTTGCGCCTCCACAAAATCACAGCATCTGTGCCACAGCCCTGTTGACCCCCTCAAGCTCAAAAGTTCTTACTTCTCTGTAGCCTGACAACTCTTTCCCTTGACCCAGTTTCTTCTAGATCAGACGGGATCCATGTGTACATCCCTCCCCTCTTCCAGGGAAGCGTGGTGCCCAGGGGCCTTCCTGAACCTGTTAACCCCCAGCTACCCAGAGAGCACCCAACTTGCAAGTCTCTCCAGGCTTCCTGCAGCCACTGCCAGGGCTCCACGAACGGCCCTCCCTCTGGTGGAGTCTGCAGGAGCCCTACCACAGGCACAGGCCTCCCCGGGACCTTCCACAGAAATCCCCGCCCTCCCCAACCCCACCCCAGGTCTGCCCTGACCCAGAAGTGCCCGCACCCCTCTGTTCCCATCCCTCCTTCCCCAGGGCTCCTTTTGCTCCAGAGGCTGGCAGAAGCCACCGAAAGAGAGTTAGTCACTTAGTCATGTCCAACTCTTTGCCACCCTATAAACGGTAGCCCACCAGACTCCTCTCTCCAGAAGATTTCCTAGGCAGAAATGCTGGAGTGGGTAGCCATTCCCTTCTCCAGGGCATCTTCCTGACCCAGGGATCGAACCCACATCTCCTGCATTGCAGGCAGATTCTTTACCTCTGTCCTATGGCTCCTAAAACACATCAGGGGCAGCCTTGCCTCTGCAAACATCTTTTACGTTCAGGGCAGGAGCTTTAGAAGGAAGCCCCCTGCATCCACTTCAGCCCCAGATTCTGCAGATGGACAGGTGTTAATTACAGGGAATTCCATAAGAGCCTGCTCACTGGCTCATCAGAGTGAAACCCCTCAGCATCTTCCCCCAGGAGCACTCTGCTCAGCCTTCCCCCGACGCTCTGACCTTCTGGCTGGAGAGTGACACTGGGCCATTCTTTATTTATAACCCACCCGCCCAGACGTGCACGCCTGCAGTTGGGCTTGTCTCTCATTTTGAGACTCAAACTCCTCATGTAGTTACTCTCCATACAACCACAGGGATGAGTCCAGACGCATTAGGCTAAGCAAAGGAATTTCAACTCAAAAGGCCACACACTGTGACTCCATTTATATGCATTCTGTACAAGGCAAAACTAATGGGATGCAAAGAGTGGTTTCTAAGGAACTGGGGCTGGGGGTGACCCGAAGCAGGCAGGAGGGAATTGTGTGAGATATTAGAATTGTTATACATTTTGATTGTGACGGTGGTTACATGATTCTATACTTTGTCAAAACTCATGGAACTATACACTAAAAAGTGAATTTTACTGTTTATAAATTATACATCAATAAACCTGGCTTTTAAAAAATTACACTTGCCAATCCTTTCTGGAACAAGGCAAAGCTTAAGCCAAAAGCCATCAACTTTCGTAAACTCTTCACCCACTGCTGAAAGTGGGAACTGGATCTGCCTGTAAAATCAGGTCTGTTAAAGAAAGGGATCAGTGGTTCCTCCAGTAGGTGCCCCATTTTGAAAAGGCTCAGACCACGCGAGACTTTGCTTACTCATTCATCCGTCCATCCACTCGACAGTGTTCACTGGATATTTCCTAGGAGCAGACCTGGGACAGAAACGAGCAAGGCAGAAACGGCTGTGAAAGAGGATACGCCTCTGCCCATGAAGGGGGAATCATCCAGTGGTCCCGGAGGTTGGATGGCTGAGGCAGGTGGGGCGGCAACAGCAGAGAAGTCAAGTGCTCAGTCGTGTCCCACTCTTTGCCACCCCAGGGACTGCAGCCCCCCAGACTCCCCTGTCCACGGGATTTTCCAAGCAAGAATACGGGAGTGGGTTGCCACTTCCTCCTTCAGGGGATATTCCCTACCCAGAAATCAAACCCACATCCCCTGAATTACAGGCAGTCTTTTACCACTGAGCCACCAGGGAAGCCCTAGAGAAGTAAAGAAACAGTGACAAAACAGGGAGGTGGAGCTCCTGGGAGGGGGCATCCAACTTCACCCCAGGGAGCTGGGGAGCTTCTGAGAGGAAGCAGGCCTGAGTGAGTCAGCCAGGAAGGACAGTGGGTGTGGAGACACCCGTCCCTGCAAGGTACATACGCAAAGGCCCAAAGGTCAGAGAAAGGGCACGTTTTACAAATTACAAGGAGCTCATTTGGGAGCCTCGAGGCTGGGGAATGAGGGTGCTTTAGTCTTTTCTTCCTTTCTTCCACCAGTTTGAGGTCCCGCTCTGAAGAAACGTGTCACCAAGGAGAGAAAACTGCCGTAACTGAGGGCTCTTGGGTTTTAAACACAGTAAATCTTTGCTCAACAAGTGAAGAGATGTCAGATTAATTGGTTAAAAGCTCCTGGGGACTTGAGCTTCCTAACTTTTCCTCTGTTTTAACCTGGGTCTGTGATACTTTCTGCTTCAGCAAAAAAGGAAAATGAAATGCCAAATTGGAAATTACAATAGCAAATAACAAAATGTTCCCTAGACTCCCTGACTGGATACCCCTGGTGCTGTCTGATCTTGACCACCAAATAGGTCTGTTTTTTTCACTTTAGAGAGACTGTTCCAGGTAATGCAAATAGACATTTTACAGATTTCACTGTTGCACATGCTTTCTGAATTATACAGAGAAATTTCCACATGGCCTGGCTATATTTCCCTAAAGCACCTATGACGTCATTATTTCCCATAGGAAAGGCTTCCACCCCAGGCCACATACTGAGCAGTGGCTGAAATCGGCTAGAATATCCACCCCACACTGTAGAATTCCCAGAACCCTCTGGGCCAACCAAACCTGTGTCCAGTCTGCCTTTTAGGGCTGCTCCCCAAAGCCCTGCACCCATACCCATGATGAAGCTGGCTTTGTCCATTCCCAGCAGAAGATTGGTGTCTGGCATTGTAGCAGAAATAATTTAATCATCAGCACCAAAGCAACTGGCTTGATTTCAATTTTCCAGCTATTTCTGAGATTCAGCCCACTGAATAAATGAAATTCCAGTTTCTCATCATTACTCTTGACGGTGATAATGAACTCGAGTACGGCTCCTGTTTATCCATCTTCTTACTAGATGAAGGTAGAGTGTTATGTGTTGTTACATCAAAAGGGGCTAGGAAAGCGTTGCTCCTTAAATAGTGGCATCCTGGTCTCATTCCAGGGCCTCATAAGATTCCCTCACCAAACGCTTTGAGCCCCTCAAACCTGCCTGAAACCCTCTAAACAGGTGATCAACAGAAAGGATGGAGAGTGAAAGGGGGTCTTTTCTCCCTGAGAAGGGACAAGAAGAAAGGTATGGGAGGGAGTGATGCTCAGTCATGTCGGACTCTTTGCGATCCCATGGACCAGTCCATGGAATTCTCCAGGCCAGAATACTGGAGTGGGTAGCCCTTCCCTTCTCCAGGCCATCTTCCCAACCCAGGGATAGAACCCAGGTCTCCTGCACTGCAGGCGATTCTTTACCAGCTGAGCCACCAGGGAAGAAGCTCTGTGGAGGGAGGGTGTCCACAAATGACTGACCATTGGAAGCTGGGGTTTTGTCTTCCAGGGTTACCTGTCAGAAGGGCTGGTAACGAAGTGGTACCGCTCACCACGCCTACTCCTCTCCCCTAACAACTACACCAAAGCCATCGACATGTGGGCCGCCGGCTGCATCCTGGCTGAGATGCTCACGGGAAGGATGCTCTTTGCTGGTAAGCTGCTACCCAGGTCACCCTCCTGCCCCTCTGCTGCAGCTCAATAAAAGAGGGGTGGGGGGACACGCTAATCACAAAACCTGCTCTCCTCCTCTCTGAGGTTGCCTCTGACTTTGATGGCACTACTTAGAGGCACCTTGTTATCAACTATTTCAGGCAAAATACTGGAGAGGCTGAAAAAAATAAAGAAAACTTCTTGAGCACTAAACTTCTAAAATCAAGAAATCGTGTCTCTTCAAACACCTGGAGATTGACCCATAAAAACACCCATCCTACCTTTTCAGCTCCTTTCCCCCCTCTCCCTGCCTCTGTGAGAGGTTGATCTGGAGTGCTCATTCAGAGAGGGGACCCCACCAGGCTCCCAGAGTCTCTGAACTGACCCTACCTGAGTCCACTGCAGGGAGAAGCCAAGTGACTCCTTCAGAGCAGACACTGAGGCTTCGGCACTTTCTGGGTCAGCATCCACAGCATTCGCATGAGCTTAGTGCCGCACAGGGCATGGTCAGGGGCACACGGGAGAGCCCTGCCCTTGGCCTCCAGCTTCTGGAAGACTGGGACCCCATGGGACTCAGTGATGGTGGGGGTCGCTCTGTGCAGCTGAGTGAGTCAGGAAAGAAGACCGGGCTTGATTGGATTTAACCCAGTAGAGGTGAATGGCAAGGCCACTCATGCAAAAAGGGAAAACAAAAGGAATAGGGTGGTCCAGACACCAGAGAGGGCAGCAAAGATTCAGACCTGACCCATCCCAGCAGCAAGCTTTGAAACAGCATCAGCGATGGCCTGGGTGTGGAAGAGGACTTGAGTTTCCGAGAACCAGAACCTGAAGCTTCTTATGGGTGAAGATGCTATTCATTCCCAGCATCTAGCATGATCCTTGGCAGGGGTAGGACACTCCATAAATCTTTGTTGAATGAATGAATGAGTGAGTGAATGAGTGCTTGAATGAGCCACTCCGTCCTGTCCCACAGACCTGGCATTCCTGTCTTCCTCCCTCTGCCTGGAGGAGCACCAGTCATCGCGTTCATGATATGTCCCAAACTTAATTTGCTATTCCTGATTTTTTTTTTCCTTCCTAATGGGAACCCAAAAGGTAAGACTCATTTTTAGCCTTAAAATCTCTTCCTCCCCCAGCCTGGTAAAGGACATGCACAAAGGTGCATAGGAAGGAATGCTTGGAAAGCCTCGGGTTGGGCTGTTCCCATCATTTTAGCGCGGGCTGACTCCGGCTGTATGAGGCTGGACCATTCCAGAGACACAGAAATGCTAAGAGAATGGATGGGGCCCCAGAGATGGCAAGCAACTTGCCCACCATCACCCAGCAGTTAGCAGCAGAATGAACCCAGGTCCCCAGGCTCCCACTGTCCTAGGCTCCTAGGCACTGGTGTTTCCACACCCACCAGCCCTGTGGGCGGCACGCATAACCATCTGGCATTTGCCTCCCCAGGGGCTCACGAGCTAGAGCAGATGCAGCTCATCCTGGAGACCGTCCCCGTGATCCGGGAGGAGGACAAGGATGAGCTGCTCAAGGTGATGCCTTCCTTCGTCAACAGTACCTGGGAGGTGAAGCGGCCGCTGCGCAAGCTGCTCCCGGAAGTGAACAGCGAAGGTACCGCCGCCTGACTGCCGGGCCGGCGTCTGGAGGCTGCGCTCTGCACCCTGGCTTCACCCTGGGCCCCGGGGGTTGGCTGTCTTTTCTGAAAGGACCAGAGTCCCTAGACACAGAAGCGGGGGACCCCCTGGCAGCGGGTCTTTGCCCTCACTGCTTCCAGACCGAGTTCAGCCAGCAGGCCACCGTCAAGGCAGTCACTGCTGGTCCTCCACACTCAGCCCTGATTTTGCTTCTTTTCCTTCTTTCTCACGTGCCTCCCTCCCTCTCCTCCACCTCCCTTTACTTTTTCCCCTCTGGAAGGCAGGGTATGGTTTCATCAGCTTCGAAGTCTGACCCAGGCTCAGCTCCCCGTTCCACCAGTGACTAGCTGTTTGGTATTGGGCAAGCTTCTTAATTTCTCTGCATCTCAGTTTCCCTAACTGTAAAATGGGTATACTAATACATGACACATAGGGTCATTGTGACGAGTACATAAAATAGAGTTTGTAGAGTCCTTGGCATAGGATAGTTTCTCCATTATCTGAGATGTTAGAATATCACCAGTCTCATACCTGCTAGAGGCTTCCTTGTTGCTCTTCAGCTGCTAAGTTGTGTCTGACTCTTTGCCACCCCCTGGACTACAGTATGCCAGGCTCCTCTCTTCTCCACTGTCCCCCAGGGTTTACTCAGATTCATGTCCAGTGAGTCAGTGATGCTATTTAACCATCTCATCCTCTGCTTGAGGAAATTTCTATATCGGATAGGATATAGGTTTGGCCAATTATAAGAGAACCAGATTCTCAACAACTTAAATAACATTTATTTCTTATTTAAGAAAAAAAAAGTTCATTTCTCTCATATAAGAATCTAAAGTAGACAGTCCAGGGCCACTGAGGTAGACCTGGTCTACAGTCATCCAGGGGTCCAAGCCCTTCTGTCTTATATCTCCACCACCTTAGGGTGTTGCCCTTACGCCTTGGAGGAAGGTGGGGGAGGAGGGCAGCCCCTTGCCTTTAATGTCACGAGCCAGGATTTGGCCACCTCACCTCCATTCATGTCCTGTTGGCCAGAGCCTAAGTCACCTGGCCCCCCCTCGCTGCAGTGGGGCTGTGAAATGGAAACTTACCCCACTGCCACTGTGTGTCCACGTCCATTACTATGAAAGAGGAGAACAGACATGGGTACCAGCTACCGTCTCTGCCACGCTCCTCCCCATCGAGAAACCAAGAACTTGGACTAACAGTGTCTCTGGCCATGATCCCCTGTCAATCAATAACTGTCTCAGCTTCTCCGTCATCAAAGGAGAGAGGCAATTTGATTCCCCACAAATTAAGTCTCAGCCCGTCCACATTTTCTTTGATTCTTGGGCCTCTGTAGAAATCCTGCCATGTGACAGGAGGTTCAGAATTCTCGGGAATTCTGGATCAGGGATGAGTCATCCATGTCTCTTCCCAAACCAACACACACACAGCAGCCCCTCTGAACATTGTGGGCCTGTCTCAGAGAAACCAGAGACATGATAGATGGTCTACCTGGGAAGACGGATGCCTGTCAGAGATGAGCAGATGAAGGGACACATCCTGAGGGGTCAGCGAGAGCTCTGGGGGTTTAGGGAGGGCGTGAGAGCCACTGGGCACAGAGAGGGACAGAGAGCTGGCCTGGAGAGCTGGTGAGGGCTGGGGTCAGCAGGATCTGATTGTCTGAAGGGAAGCCAGAGGGGTGAGCAAGGCCAAGAGGCCACAAGGCTCTGAATGCCCAGGCGACATGTGTGGACTGGATCATGGAGCCAAGCAGAGGTTCACAAAAGCCGGGCTGGCTTCACCCTCCCAATGTACTGGGTTTACCCTCCCAGTGTGCCGGCTTCAACCACAGTTCTCTCGTCCATCTCTAGGCTTGAAAAGTGACCCCAGTCAGCCTGGCCTCAGGGGAGTGACGTACGGTTGAAATGAAACTTAAGTAGGGAAAGGGTATCACACCCGCCTACCCCAAAGAGCTAGCTGCTGTCCCTCGGCTCACCTGGGGCTATCCCTCTGAGGGCCTGCAGGCCTGGGAAGAGGCTGTCTCTCTAGCTTTCCCCCTCGGAGGCATGAAGGACACAGTCTGGGTGGACTGTGTCCCCCAGGCAGCCACCACTGCTCGGCTGCAGGACAAGGGAGCAGGCCCGAGACCGCACCCACAGGGCGTTCAGTCCTGAGCCCCGCTGACAAGAAGCAACTACACCGCAGGGGCAGAGCCGATAAGGAAGCCTCTACCCAAAACAGGGAGAGGAGCACGCTGGGTGCAGCAGGGGTGAGGGGCCTGCCCCCAGCCCGCCTCTCAATCACCGGAGACGCCCCTCCCTGAGAATCCTTCCAGAAACTCTGGGGCTCTGAGAAGCCCAGCTGGGAATCCAGTGGGGCCACATAAAAGTCACATGATTGCACAGAAGCCTCACTATATCAGAAGCACCAAAACCCCCACAGAAACGTGTGGGAGGTTGAACTTGCAGAAGAAGAGCTGGGGAGTGAGGGTGGTGGTTATGAGTTACGGGGAAGCTGGTGCTGTAGCCAATAGACCTGAAATCTCCGTGGCCTACCTGCTAGCGATGTAGGCACCGATCAGCTCAAGTCCAGACAGGGGGGGGTCTCTGCCCAGGACACGGGCCTTCTGCCATCTTCAATCAGAGCTTCCAAGGCTCCCCCGGGCACCAACTTCCAGCTGAAGCCAGAGGCGGGAAAGAGGGCAGACACACGTGCGGGAGGTTTTGGAGAAGATGGTCTTGATCTGCCAAACATCCACGGGCAACTTGTGGGAGAAAGAGCTCTGGACCCAGGATCCCTGGGCTGGCAGGCTCTGTCCCCCCGCCCTCCTCCACAGTGAACACTCACTCAGGCTTCCTACTGCTGAGTCCTACAGAAGGAGGGTCCTCCACCAGCTCGCCCCACGGCTGCACTCAACCCACGACACCTGACGGTGGGGGTGGAGATGCCACCGCTTCCCCACTCCAGCTGGGACCACCTCTGAGGCGCGTCCCACGCCGTTTCTTGGAGGACCCAGTGGAACGGAGCCCCAAGTGCCTTCAGCAGGAACTGCTCACTGGCACGTCCTTGGCTGGCTTCTGCCCAACCCCCAACCAGTGCTTCCTGGGGTCACTGCCACATAAAGTGCCTCCACCCCACTCCTTCTCTCTGCAGAAATCCAGCCAAAGGCAAAGTTCTAGCCCTGACCTCCGGTAACCAACGGTGACCTTGTCTTACAAGTCACTGCAATCCGTCTATATGTATTGTATGTATGTGGGCACTCAGTTGTGTCCAACTCTTTGTGACCCCATGGACTGTAGTCCGCCAGGCTCCTCTTGTCCATGGAATTTTCCAGGCAGGAATATTGGAGTGGGTTGCCATTTCTTGCTCCAAGGGATTTCCCTGACCCAGGGATCGAGCCCACATCTTTTGTGTCCCCTGCATGGGCAGGCAGATTCTTTACCACAAATGCCACCTGGGAAGACGGTAACCCTTTGAA
>SJYC01120039.1:0-13536 GCA_006408675.1 Madoqua kirkii
TTTCTTGCTCCAAGGGATTTCCTGACCCAGGGATCGAGCCCACATCTTTTGTGTCCCCTGCATGGGCAGGCAGATTCTTTACCACAAATGCCACCTGGGAAGACGGTAACCCTCTGAAAGTGAAAGTCTCTCAGTCATGCCCGACTCTCTGCAACCCCATGGACTATACAGCCCATGGAATTCTCCAGATCAGAATACTGGAGTGGGTAGCCTAGCCCTTCTCCAGGAGACCTTCCCAACTCAGGGATCAAACTGGGCTCTCCTGCACTGCAGGCGGATTCTTTACCAGCTCAGCTACCAGGGTAAGTCCTCTGGACCTCCGTTAACTCATTTGCGGAGTCAGAAAGCAGCATCTGCTCTGAATTTATCCCTAGACTGTGGTGAGGGTCATGAGAAAGGGAATGGGTAGGAAGCCCTTTCACAAATGGAAAAGTACAGACACTCAGGGGCATCCCCAGGCTGAGGAGTCTCATTCTCACTGTGGCAAGGGCACCAATGACCGTCCCGTCCTGCTCTGCTCCCCACAGCCATCGACTTTCTGGAAAAGATCCTGACCTTTAACCCCATGGACCGCCTGACTGCCGAGATGGGGCTGCAGCACCCCTACATGAGCCCGTACTCTTGCCCGGAGGACGAGCCCACCTCACAGCACCCCTTCCGCATCGAGGATGAGATTGACGACATCCTGCTGATGGCCGCCAGCCAGAGCCAGCTCTCCAACTGGGACAGGTGCGGCTCCAGCGGCCCCGGCCCTGGAGGCTGGGGCCCACGACCCCATCCTCCCATTTCTACCTGCCTCTGATCCTCCATGACCTCTCCTTCTGTCTCCCGAGTTCTAAAGTCCATAGTGCGCCTTCCCCAGCTTGCCTTCCCGCCCTTCTCTCCTTGTCCCTAGATGCTCGCTGTAGATGAACAGCCCCGTCTTACGCGTGCAGAACTCCTCTCCTAAGCTGGGCTGGGCCTCAGAATCCTTCTCAACCCAGTGTGCCCAGAAGTCACTACCAATGAGTCACAGCTGGGGAGGAGATACTTTTTTTTTTTTACAAACTCCACATAAGCACACAGTGATCTCTCAGGGCCCTTCCCATTCTGACGTTCTAGATCAGGCAGCTAAATGTTTAGGCATCACCACCTGCTAATTCTGGGAGGGGAGTGATGGTAGCTGCTCCATTTAGAGGGCAGCTAGGCTGCCCCTCAAGGGCTTAGCAGCCAGGACCCCTAGGGGGCTGGAGTGGGAGCCCTGCTGCTGTGAGAAAGTGACAGCTGGTTACAGAAGTGACAGATGAGCAGCGCCTCCTTTTCGGTCATTTGACAGATGATGGGTTTCAGATTAAGGAGGCTCCGAGGGAGGGTCAGGGCCACCTTGCTATTCTGGGACAGGCTGGTTGTTGTCGATGGCTGTTATCAGGTGTTTCCAGCAAATAGAGATTAACAAAGACCCTCTCCGCTGCTCCCGTGCTAGGCCTGCCCTTGACTGTGGTCCCTGCAGCCCCGCTCCCTCCACTCCACAGCGTCTAGGGCACAGCGCATTGCGTGGCAGGGTTCATCCATGCTCAGCACGGCTATGGCCTGAGGCTGGCACCAGGGAAACCGTAGCAGGGTTTCTTTGGCCTCTGCCCATCAACTCTGACCACTTCTACACCTGGGGCTCCTCTGCCCTGACTTTTCCCATCACACCTGCATGACGAAGGCGGATGACGAAAGCGGGGACAAACCCCTGCCCACAGGCCCTGCTGCTTTGGGCAAGCTGTTGACTTCTGAACACTCGTGCCCTCACCTATAGAGCAGGTGATAATACTCCACAGGGTTGCTCTGGAGACTGCAGACAACCTATCGGGTTGGCCAAAAAGTTTGTTAGGCTTTCCATACCATCGTGTGAATTTTTTGGCCAACCCAATACATTTGGCCCTTAGCAATGTAGCAGCCAAAAACGGATGACATCCCATCGGGGTGTTATTAAATGCTATCACAGAGCTGCAGAAGAATGGGATGAATATGAGCTTTTCCTTTTTTAATTATGCCCAGTCCAGCCAGTGTAGAAATTGGCAAGACAGTTCAGTGAGTTATGCAGCTGGAGCACTCACGGTTCACTGAAGTTCTGAATCCTCAGGAATGCCATCTGTACACACTCATACTGTATCCAGAGTCCCAGCCTAACCCTTACCAAACTGGTCCTGGTTTGAGGGGATTCTGAAACCTCAAACTAATAGAACTTTCTTTCTGATAGAACTAACAGAGTGTCCACAAGTGACGCTCTTCACAAGTTCTTCCTCCTGAAATCTCTGCCGTTTCAAGGACCCTCATGGGAGGGGGCAGTGTTCACCTCGAGGAGTGACTCCTGCCCTGATGGCATCAACAGGCAGAACTGGTACCTTCCTCTGCTTCACAAACCACAAGGCATGGACTGCAGCTGCCTGCCTGCCCGGTTACACAGCCAAACCAGCCTGCCCTTGGTTTTTCCTGTGTGAGCGCTCAGCCTCCTGTTCCAAGAGGCTTCCTCTGTGCTCCCTGCCTCCCTGTCCCCTAAATTCACCTGACACGGGGAGGGCTCAGCCCAAGCTGATGGCCTGCCCGCCTGCCCTTCACTGGGTAGCTGCTCTCCAAGGCCCTAGGACAGTCAACAGAGGGCAGAATTCCAAGGATCCTTGGCCTCTCTTGAGGTTGCCTGTGATCCTTTGGTACGCCCCACCTGCTCACATCTGCACAAAGTCCTGCAGAGCCTCCAACCAGAACCTCTAGGGCAGGGTTCTTAGCCCTGGTTGGAACTTAGAAACACCTGGGAAGCTCTAACAAACACAAAGCTGCAAGGCCTTTCCCTAGACATACTGAATCAGCATTGGAGATGCAGGGCGGGCATGGAACTTTATTTTTAATCCCCCCCAACACACACATGCGCTCGTGCACACACGCGCGCGCGCACACACACACACGTGATTCTAATCTGAGCCAAGGCGGTGAAGCACTCATCAGAGCCCTGCTACTCAAAATGTGGGCCGCAGACCAGCAGCATCACATCACCTGGGAGCCTGTTAGACACGCAGAGTCTCAGACCCCACCTCATCTACTGGATCAAGATCTGCATTCTCACAAGGTCCCCAGGTGATTTGTGTGGACATCACAGTTTGAGGAGCACTGCATAGGTGGATCCACTAGAAAATGCATTCCCAGGTGACAAGGATTTTGTTCCCTGCTGTGTCCGGTAATGCCCAGTACAGCACCTGGCGCAGAGGAGGCGCTCAAGAAATATTTGTAGGGTATTGAATGAATGGGCTTCCAAAGGGGCCCCAGTGGTAAAGGGGCTGACAATGCAGGTTTGATCCCTGGGTCAGGAAGAGCCCCTGGAGGAGGGCATGGCAACCCACTCCAGTATTGTCTGGAGAATCCCATGGACACAGGAGCCTAGCGGGCTACAGTCCACGGGGTCACAAGCAGTGGGACACGACTGAAGTGACTCAGCACGCACACACATTGAATGAATACTATACATACATTCCATGGAATTCTCCAGGCCAGAATACTGGAGTGGGTAGCCTTTCCCTTCTCCAGGGGATCTTCCCAACTCAGGGATCGCACCCAGGTCTCCCACATTGCAGGCACATTCTTTACCAGCAGAGCTACAAGGGAAGCCCAAGAATGCTGGCGTGGGTAGCCTATCCCTTCTCCAGCGGATCTTCCTGACCCAGGAATCCAACTCTCCTGCAGGCGGATTCTTTACCAACTGAGCTCTGAGGGAAGCCCCTTGAACACAAGAGGAAACAATCAGTCCCTCCACCTGCGCTCTGGGGGCTCACTGTTACTGTTCCTTTGTCCCATGTCCAACCCACGTTGGAGGTGGGGGACAGCAGGAGCTGGGGGGACTGGGAAGGAATGGAAAGCCTGGCTGTTGGAGGGCAGACAGTGATGAGGAGGTGGCTCCCTCTGCAAAGCCACCCCGGCTGGTGGGGCGGGGAAGGGGGGTGGTGTCCAATGGCCATCCTGTCTTACCCTGCAGGTACCCCGTGAGCCTGTCATCGGACCTGGAGTGGCGGCCTGACCGGTGCCAGGACACGAGCGAGGGGCAGCGCGACCCGCGCGCCGGGTCGGCACCGCTGGTGGAGGACGTGCAGGGGACCCGCGCAAGGACTCTCAGAGCAGCTCGGAGCGCTTCCTGGAGCAGTCGCACTCGTCCATGGAGCGCGCCTTCGAGGCCGACTACGGGCGCTCCTGCGACTACAAGGTGGGCTCGCCGTCCTACCTGGACAAGCTGCTGTGGCGCGACAGCAAGCCGCACCACTACTCGGAGCCCAAGCTCATCTTGGACCTGTCGCACTGGAAGCAGGCAGCCGGCGCGCCCCCTGCCGCCGGGGTGGCCGCGGTGACCGCGGACCCCGGGCCGCGCGACGACGAGCCGGCCAGCCTCTTCCTGGAGATCGCGCAGTGGGTCAAGAGCACGCAGGGCGGCCCCGAGCACGGCACCAGCCCGCCCCCCGACGGCCCAGAACGCCACCTGTCCCCACCTGGCCGCCCGGCCCCCATCGACGGGGGCGCCAGCCCGCAGTTCGACCTGGACGTGTTCATCTCCCGCGCCCTGAAGCTCTGCACCAAGCCCGAGGACTTGCCGGACAATAAACTGGGCGACCTCAATGGCGCGTGCATCTCCGAGCACCCCGGCGACCTCGTGCAGACCGAGGCCTTCTCCAAAGAAAGGTGGTGAGGGCAGAGGGGCGCTCCAGGCCATCCCCCCGGAAACCACCCGGGGAAAGCCGGCCCTGGCCGGTGGGGACTGCCCCCCTGGCACCTCCACCAGCCCTTCCACCCCCTCTCTGCTGCCCTGGGGTTAGCGGAACAGGAAGGATCCGAGGAGCGAGAGGAATGTCCATTTCTTAAACTGCCTTAATAACTAGCCTTTAACCTCTGGGAGCGTGTTTGAACAGGAGCCTGATTTTTGGGGGGGATGGGGGGAGGCAGGGCTGATCACTTTCCCAGCAAAGAAGAGGCCCTTGTGTTTTTGTCAGTGGTGGTGCACAGGGCAGAAAAGTCTTAGCCGTCAACAGGCCCCACCTGGGTGGCTGCCTGGAGAGGAACCTGGCAGAGAGGGTTGGAGCTCTCTAGTCCAAGCAGCCTCAGCTGACAGATGAGAAACAGTGTGGCCAGAGAAGCCAAGTGACTTGCTAATAGGATCGGGGCCTAGTGGGTGTCAGGGCCAGCCTTGAATCCGTCTCCTGGCCCCCAGGCCAGTGTCTGTCCATCTGTCCACTAAACAATGTCTTCCTCTACTGGGGTCACTCTGGCCTTTTTCTCAGAAAACTTGGTTCAAGGCGTTTCTTCCCTGTCCATTACCAGCTTACCCATTCCGTGTGCTTTTACTCAGAGCCGTGTCCTATGAATTCTGAAATTGGACATTGAGCCAGCTTCTTTCCCCTTGTCAACAAGCGTATTTTTTTTTCCTTGGCTCCTCAAGTACTGAATATTCCCATTTGCCTCACCCCAGTGTGATCTGAACTCTCGGCTTCAGATCAGACTGGTTTGGGATCTGTGGGTAAAATCACCCATCCTCCCAGGCCTGTGCACATACCTTTTCCAGAACTTCCTATGCATTTTCCTGACACTCGCAGACACAGTGACACAGCTCTTGTTCCCCAGGGAATGCCGTACACTGGTGAGTTTGAAGACAGCAATTCCAAGAATCCCTGCAGCCTGCTCCACACCCCTAGTATGCACAGCCCCGCTCCAAGCCTACCTTGGGAGCTTGTTTTCTCAGCCCAATTTGCCCCTTTGGAGGAAAGCAGTGAAGTGCCTACAACAGAGCGGATGTGCTAGGAGAGAAGCTCTCACACAGGACCCATTGACCTTCATTAATTTTGCCCTTGGTTTGGTCATCCATTTAGCCCCAGCAAACAGCAGGCCCTGAAGAAATGGACTGGAGAGCAAGGGGCCTTGGGGACAAAGAATCCAGAAAGGCAGGAAGGTCAGAAAGTGGGGTGCTGACATCAAGGGTCCTCAGGGGTCAGGTACTAGCATGGGGACCTCATGACAAAAGAAAAGACTCAAGACCACCATGTCCTCCCTAGCTTAAGCCAGGATGAACTTGGAGCATGCCAAACCAAAGGTGCAGGAGAAGGCGATGGCACCCCACTCCAGTACTCTTGCCTGGAAAACCCCATGGATGGAGGAGCATGGTGGGCTGCAGTCCATGGGGTCATGAAGAGTCGGACTCGATTGAGGGACTTCACTCTCACTTTTTACTTTCATGCATTGGAGAAGGAAATGGCAACCCACTCCAGTGCTCTTGCCTGGAGAATCCCAGGGACGGGGGAGCCTGGTGGGCTGCCATTTATGGCGTCGCACAGAGTTGGACACAACTGAAGTAACTCAGCAAACCAGAGGTGCACGCGTTCACAGAGCCTCAGGGGACAGTGTGTAGCACAGCAGGCTCTCTGCAGAGGCATGGAGTCCGGTCCCCTGCAAACGCTCTTCCATTTCCACCACCGGCATTGAGCTCCCCCCAGAGATGCCCATAGGAGCCGATCTGTAAACAGAGGATCCCTAGTGTTGATCGTAGGCTGTGTTCACCCTCACCTCAACAGCACCTTAAATCTAATCAGCTAGCTAGGATCTGTACATTGAAACCTGCAACAGATTAGAAACTTGTATTTAAAAACAATTAACCGTACTGACTGATTTTTACCTGGCAAGTATGTAAATATGAAGTGTTGGGGTTTCTTTTTTTTTTTTTTTAAGAAAAGGAGACGTTCACCGCTCTCACGTGCCATTTGTCCTCAGAGGGCGGCTTTACTTTTTTGGTAAAGGAACAAGCTGCTGATCTTGACAAGGAGTTCATATATAATTGTTATTACAGAGGAATTGCTATTACTCATGTTTTAAAAATATCTATTAAACATTATTAAACTTGATCGGGATGGGCCAAATAAAGTTTTATTGGAACATAGATTCATTTGTTCATCTACTTACTCTTATTCATTTGCACGTTATCTGATCCCATCTTTAACAGCTGTTGAGTCATTGGAACGTGGCTGGATTCTCCCTGTACCTGTGAAGGCAAAGTGTTTTGAGGGGTTGCAAATTGAAGGGGTGGAGAAGGAAATGGCAGCCCACTCCAGTGTTCTTGCCTGGAGAATCTCAGGGACGAGGGAGCCTGGTGGCCTGCTGTCTATGGGGTCACACAGAGTCGGACACGACTGAAGTGACTTAGCAGCAGCAGTAGCAGCAGCAAGTTGAAGGGGGGGTGAGGAGAGAATCTACAAAGACTGATAAAAGGGGAAGACATTCCACAATCGCCTGGGTTAGGCCCAGTGTCCACTTTGTATGTTTCAAACCATCTCTTGGAGCCAACTCCAAATCTTCTGACCAAGGTTGGTTGGTGGTCCCACAGCTTCCTCCTAGCTTGGATCTCTATCAGTGAGGAAAGTCAGATGAAGCACTGGCTTAGTTTCCTTCAAAAGCAAACTCAGAGACAAAGAGTCAAGTGCAAGTAATTAAGGGGCAGGAGAAATGACTTCAGGAGACACAGATAGGTGGTAGGGAAGTGATGGGGAGGGGAGAGAAGCCAACTAGGGTGCATGGCACCACTGTGGGCAGAGCAGCTCAATCCCGGTGGGTGCTCGATTGGAGAGGAACATGCACCTCGCCACCCTGCACATCCTTGGAGGATGACCACATTCTTGGACTGTTACTTCCCAGCACTTCTGGCCTGTCCCGCCCTGCAGCAGAACAGTTGCAGCGGCCACAGAAAGGCCACAGACACAAGGACACAGGTGCTGGCAGGTGAAAGTTGGGGTGACGAGCGCAGAAAGACAAGGACCAAGTAGATCTCAGTAAAGCACCAACACTCACAGGTGTCAGCAGCCGGATTTAACGCAAAGAGGGTTCACAATATCTGTTAGTGTTGGCAATACACTCCAGGTCTCTCAACCCCTCCTATCCCCTCTTGACTGCCTCCAAGAATTAAAACCAGTCACAGGCCAGGAAGCTGCAGGTAAAACTCCAGTACATAGAGGTGGAAGAGGCTGGAGGTACTAAGGTGGCTGCTACCTAAGCTACCCATGGCTTTTCATTTCAATCTAAACACCCCAAGCCCAGCATCTGTGTCCCCACCACGAGTCCCACTAATCTAACTCTGGGATCAGCAATCCCTGTCACTGCTGAGAAGTTTCAGTGTCAGACCGATGGGGGTCCTTGTGTCAGGCCCTACTGGCAGGGCGTGTGGTGTCTGTGCAAGAGCTGTGCATAGGGCCACTTGGAGCCTTGAGATGTGAATTTTGCTTTTTACACTAAGAACTTCACGAAGATCATGAAAAACATTCAAAGTTCAAGTTCCTTAGTTGCCGCTGATGTCTTTCTTGCTCTGCATGTTCTTGACTAACAGGTATGTTAACACTCTACACGTTGACACCTTTTAGCGCCTAGTGGCTAATTCCCACGGGAATGAAATAAGGAAGGGTTCTGAGTACAATCGTGGTCAGGAAACAGAGCCCAGCCCGCCAGACTACTCAGGTGCAGCCTCCTTGGTACAGTGCTTTGTCTGGGCAACTCAGCTACATTCGGGGTCATTCTATTTCATGAATAGCGATTGGCTTTGTTTCCACTCACAGCATTAGAGTGATTATCAGTCTCAAGGTCCTTGCTGTGGGATCAGATTGGCCCTCGGAGCACCTGCCCCACCCCAGTCCCTTCCATCAAGCTCAGTTGACAGGCTTGTCAAAAATAGACTCTGATGTGGGAGAGAACAAACGTTGAATGACAAGTTTGTGTCTGAGAGCCAAACCGCATATTCAACTATTGTTCCATCCTGTCTTCCAGAACTCAGGACCAAAGCAAGACTTAATGTCTTCTCCACTTTAATTCATGGGCTCAGTACTAAGATAGAGCTTTAAATGACTGAGAAATTCCTTTGCAGACACAAAGACACCACGAGCTGTGTGGACATGCATCAAAATATGGTTGTGGGGGTCCCAGTGGCCATCAGAGTTCAGTCACTACTGTCCTGGGTGCGTTCTCGGAAATCTTAAGATGGGGATTCCTTAGCAAGTGATTGATGGAGGAGATGCCTGAAGATGACGGAGGGTATGGGACACAGGAGGGCTGGGGACGAGTACTCAGCAAGTACACAGTCCAGGCAAGAAACCAGCTTCAGCTTGACCCCACGGAGAGCTCTGCAGCATAGACTGCACCATGGAATTGGCCCCACCTTAAGAGGAGAGGATAGCCTTTTGTGCCTCCAGGTCAGCCAGTCTTTGGTTGCAGGCTGTGGGGGCTGGTGGTGAGGGGCAGGACCTATTCGCCAAAAGAAGTTCTAGGAGCAGCAGTGAGCCACTCAGCGGTCAAACCCACAGCCACGGGACAGTGGGCAGACTCTCTGCTGAAGGGGGTCTGGGCAGGGTCCCATCCACATCACAGAGCCCTGTGATAGACGCTGGAGGGGATAAAGAGGCAGAAAGGGGGCCTGCCCAGCAGATTTTTATGGTTTGAATGGATAAGTGGGGCAAACATAGACCCTCTGAGGTACAAATAAGAGACCTTCCAAGTTCCCCACCTGGTGGGCATGCCAAGGCCCAGATCCAGCCCTTTTGTTATTAACTTTCAGCTGTTCACTTGCCTAAAAGCTACCTCTCCACCACCACCCCTTACCGTGGAACTCTCAGCCAAGTGACTTGTGTTGGGGGTCCCCAAGCCCACACACCCACCCCGCCCCTCCAACACACATATCTTATTGGCCTGTTTCTCTGGAGAGCCCTGACTAGTGAGCGCATAGGGCTGACAGGCACCATCCATTTTAATCCTCACCACAACTGAGGAGGCAGATATCATCAAACCCATTTTACAAGTGTGGAGACCAAGGGACAGAGTAGTTAAGTAATTTACCCAAGGTCAGCGTAACAAAGGATTTCAGCCAGGAATAATTGAGCCAGACGGCCTGGGCTGGAATTCCAGCACTATCACTTACTCACTTTCATCTTTTCATTTTCATCACTTACTCAAGCTCATCTTGCTATGCCTCCATTTCCTCATCTGTAAAATGGGGATAATTATAATAGCTGTCTCATAGAATCATTGCAAACATTAAAGATATTAAAATATATAAAGCACTTAGTGTTTGTACAATACAGCATTTGACATGTCGAAAGTGTTTTATATGTGTTTGGTGAGTAAATTAAAAGAAACAAGATTATTAAATGGCAGATCCAAAATTTGTACCTAATAAATGATACTTTCAATTTTATTTATTCTCTGGGATTTTTATATTGCTCTACGTCAAACAGGTAGAAAATCTCCATTAAAAACAAAAATCAGCCGCAAAACCCCACCCTTTGAAGTATTTGCTCAGCCCACAACCTCTCTTCTCTGAGTAGTGCACCCCTGCTCCCCCATTCACAGGAGAGGCCGCTCCATTCAAGTTGGAGCTATGATGACCTTCCACCCTCTCCCTTCCCACCCCCATCCTGGTGACTGGACCAGGGTACACACCCCCGACCCAAACTGGACCAACCGTGTTCTCTCTCCTGGGAATGCAGATTGAAAATGCAGAGACATTTTGTCAGAGTTGCTTGAACTGAGGACAAAGCAACCTCGGGAGTGAGTCTTTGACCACAGAAGGAGAGTGGAGCGGCGGTAACAGAGGAGGTGGGGGGCTGAACTGCCCTCATGCTGGCCTCTGCCAGTTTCAGTCGCTCTCGGGGCCCCGACTGCCCTCCGGTCCCTGGGCCCCTTAGGTTACCCCATTGGTGACTGGACCAGGGTACACACCCCCGACCCAAACTGGACCAACCGTGTTCTCTCTCCTGGGAATGCAGATTTAAGATGCAGAGACATTTTGTCAGAGTTGCTTGAACTGAGGACAAAGCAACCTCGGGACTGTGAGATGACCAAGGTGGCTGTGAGTCTTTGACCACAGAAGGAGAGTGGAGCGGCAGTAACAGAGGAGGTGGGGGGCTGAACTGCCCTCGTGCTGGCCTCTGCCAGTTTCAGTCGCTCTCGGGGCCCGACTGCCCTCCGGTCCCTGGGCCCCTTAGGTTACCCCATGGCCTGAGAATAACACCCTTTTATGAGCACCTCCCTTGAGTGGACTCACAGCTGGGAAGCCTTGACTCAGTTGCCCTCCTGTCCAAGCCCCGTGCTGAACCCCCACGACCTGAATGTGGGGGAGCCTTGTCCCCCCAGTATGCATTCACGTTTTGGCACCGGAAGCTCATCACAGCAGCCTCCTGTGAGCAGTGCTTTGCTCAAAAGGAAAGAAACTCTATAGACTTCCAGGTGAGAGGGCCTGGGAGGCATTTAGATAAAGCCTTCACCTTGGGCCAGATCTGGTTGAACCCAACGCAGGTGGCACTGTGGTAAAGAACCCGCCTGCCAGTGCAGGTGGCCGTGAAAAATGCGGGTTTGATTCCTGGGTCGGGAAGATCCCCTGGAGGAGAGCACAGCAATGCATTCCACTGTTCTTGCCTGGAGAATCCCATGGACAAAGGAGCCTAGCCTGTGGCCCATAAGGTCTGTACACAGAGTTGAACATGCCTGAAGCAGCTTAGCATGCATGCTGAAAACCATGGGTGGGAGGGGAAGTTCTGGCAGGACCTCAGGGCTAATTTTATCTCCTCCAGACTCCTGCCTCAGGCTGCCCTGACCTGAGCAGGGCAGCGGCCAGTCAGTGGCGAGAGCAGCTCCCACCTGCAAGCTCCCCTCTCATGATTTCAGCCACTGTCCAGGTTGTTAGCCACTGGCTGCAGGTGGCTACTGAACCCTTGAAATGTAGCTGGTTTGAATCGAGATGTGCTGTAAGTGCCAAATACATTCAGATTTCAAAGACTTAGTACCTCCCCCTGCGAAGAATGTAAAATATCTCATTCATAAATATTTATATTGATTACGTATTAAAGTCATAAAATTATCTCCTCCAGACTCCTGCCTCAGGCTGCCCTGACCTGAGCAGGGCAGCGGCCAGTCAGTGGCGAGAGCAGCTCCCACCTGCAAGCTCCCCTCTCATGATTTCAGCCACTGTCCAGGTTGTTAGCCACTGGCTGCAGGTGGCTACTGAACCCTTGAAATGTAGCTGGTTTGAATCGAGATGTGCTGTAAGTGCCAAATACATTCAGATTTCAAAGACTTAGTACCTCCCCCTGCGAAGAATGTAAAATATCTCATTCATAAATATTTATATTGATTACGTATTAAAGTCGTAAAAGTTTTGTGTGTGCGTGAATGCATGCTCAGTCGCTTCAGTCATGTCTGACTCTTTGTGACCCTATGGACTGTAGCCCATCAGGCTCCTCTGTCCATGGGATTCTCCAGGCAAGAATGCTGGAGTGGGTTGCCATGCCCTTCTCCAGGGGATCTTCCCAACCCAGGGATCAAGCCCGCATCTTCCATATCTCCTGCATTGGCAGGCGGATTCTTTACCCACTGAGCCACCTAGGAAGCCCTCATAACATTTTTGATGTTGTATTAATACAAAAGTTTTAAATTGCATAAGTGCCCCACATTTTACTTCTATTGAACAGCATTCTCCGACACTCTCGTCGGGAACAAACTTCAAGAGATCAAGGACACTAAGATGTTGTTATAATTAAAGTTCCATCAAAATCTGTGAGCACGAGAGTTTATCCAGCCAACAAATGTCCTCTGACTATAAGAAGGAAAAGAGTCACAGCTGTTTTTCACCAAATGGATCTCATTAAATTAATTACATTAGCACTGGATAGCTCATTCAAGGCCCTCCAGGAGTTTTAATAAAATCAGTAGTGTTAGGGTAGAAAGAGATCGTCCACTGAATCTTACCCTAGAGATAAAGTTGTAGGTTCAGAGAGGCCAGCTGACCAGAGGAAGGTCATACAGCAAGACGGAGGCTCCTGGCTCATAATCCATTGCTCTTCCTCTTACAGCATGTGCCTTATCTTGGGGCCTGAGGCATTCACTGCTGGCTATCCAGCAGGCACTTCCAACACCCTTTCCTTCTGTCTCTGTCCTTAGGGGCAGAAAACTTTGCTTTTCCAACCTTCCTGGAAGCAATCCATGGCCATTTGACCCAGTTCTGGTCAATGAGATATAAAAGGGTATTTCTTGAGAACCTTCTCAATATATATGAGACAAAACCCTTTTACCTCTGCTTCCTGTTTTTTGATTTTTGGATGCAATCCTGGAGCTGCCACAGCCATCTTAAGATCACGAGGCAACAAACCCAAGGTCTAAAGATCAAACAGACTGTGGAGGTGAAAAAGAGGAATAGAAAGAGCCCAAGTTCATAATGATGTCATTAGGTTACTGAACCAGCCCTAGAGCTGCCTAGACTTTTTGTTAAGAAAACAGTATCCTTATGATTAAGCCAATTAGTTTTCAGTTACAAGACTTAGAATCCTCCCAGTGGACGCTGAACGCGTCCCAGTGAATAAAGCCTTATTTGAAGGTCCCTAGTTCCTCCAGTGGACGCTGAACGCGTCCCAGTGAATAAAGCCTTATTTGAGGTCCCTAGTTCCTCCAGTGGACGCTGAACGCGCCCCAGTGAATAAAGCCTTATTTGAGGTCCCTAGTTCCTCCAGTGGACGCTGA
>SJYC01120040.1:0-35316 GCA_006408675.1 Madoqua kirkii
ATAAAGCCTTATCTGAGGTCCCTGGTTCCTCCACTGTCTTACTCTGCTTCATTCCTGCCGCTGTTGCAGTCTGGGCTGCTGTAGCTTGACAAACTCTTGGCTGATCCCAGCGGCATATTTCTGTTCAAGGTTATGCCTTTTATTGCAAAGAATCTGACTTTTCCTAGAACATATAGGCGGAAGTTTCAAACCACAGAGAGTTTGGGCTTTCTTGTAGATACAGCCATATATTACCCTCACCCACTCCTGCCACCCTGGGAAACCTTCTTGCAGTATTTACTGTGTTCTTAACTTATAGTTCTCTAGTCATCCTGTCCCTCCAGCTCATTTCCTGAGATGTTTACTGGACACGTTAGCTGCTCTCAGAAATACCTGCAGTCCCCTCTTTGCCAGACCCCCTCCCTGGGTTTCATATCTGCTCCTCTCTCCTTTGCACCATCACCTTTACTCTTCCTGGGAGAAAACAGACATCAGTCCAGAGACACACCCATCTGCAAGCCCTCTTCGCGCATGATTTCCAGCCACTATCCAGTTCAGTAGACACTGGCCACACGTGGCTACTGAGCCCTTAAAATGTAGCTCATCCTAGCTGCCATGTGCTGTGAGTCAGGGTTCTCCAGCCTCCAGGATCTAATACTTGATGATGTGAGCTGATGTAACAATAATAGAAATAAATGTAATGTGTTTGAATCATCTCGAAACCATCTCCCCCAGCCATCTGTGGAAAAATTGCCTTCCACAAAACTGGTCCCTGGTCCCAGAAAGGCTGGGGACTCTGCTGTAACTGTCAAATACACACCAGATCTCCAAGACTTAGTATCTCCTTCAAAAGAATGTAGACTATCTCATTCATAACTATTTCTATTAATTACATATTAAAAGTATAACATTTTGAAATCATACTAAATAAAATATATTAAACTAACTTCACCTGTCTCTTTTTACTTCTTTTAAAGTAGCTGGCGAATGCAAAAGTTTTCAATTAGATACTTCTGTTGGACAGCACAGTTCTAGAATGCTTTAGCTTTTCCACAAAACTGGTCCCTGGTCCCAGAAAGGCTGGGGACTCTGCTGTAACTGTCAAATACACACCAGATCTCCAAGACTTAGTATCTCCTTCAAAAGAATGTAGACTATCTCATTCATAACTATTTCTATTAATTACATATTAAAAGTATAACATTTTGAAATCATACTAAATAAAATATATTAAACTAACTTCACCTGTCTCTTTTTACTTCTTTTAAAGTAGCTGGCGAATGCAAAAGTTTTCAATTAGATACTTCTGTTGGACAGCACAGTTCTAGAATGCTTTGAGCTGATTATGGCCTTAATTCTTTTACAATAATATTTCATTTCAGTGAGGTCTTCCTCTTTTCAAACTAAAAAAAGTGACTCTCCTAGCAGAACTCCAAATACCATTCAGCCTATGTGGGGCAGGTCTCTTTCAAATCAAATCAAATTATAAAAGCATTGGCCTCTTAAAGATTGTTGGCAAACCCACTTAAACTGCCCTAAACAAACAAACAAACAAACAAAAATAGCATTTATCGCCTGGCGTGCTGCGGTTCATGGGGTTGCAGAGTCGGACATGACTTAATGACTGAACAACAGCAAAAACAGGTACAATAGTGTTTCTCAAAATCTGAAGGCCGGAAGCAGAGTCAAGCCTCGGGAACGACTAGACAGAAACCCTGAAGAAGCTGAGAATCAAAGCTCTTCTCATTTCACTTCTCTTTGCAAAAGTGTTATTATCTCATCTCTTGGCCCAACCACTTTCATTTCACTCAAAGCCCTGAATCTGAATGTCTTTCTGCTTCTTCTGAGTTTAGCAAAATCAATCACAGAAGTCACCAGAACAAAGCAGAGGATCAAGATGACCTGCTTACCAGATTACAGGTAATTTATTTTATCTCCAGTGGTGCCAGACGCTGCATTTTACATTTGGATCCCGTCACTCTGAGCTGTGATTTATTTATTAGACTTGACAATGAGACGAGTCTGCCTTGTGCATGTAGAGGAAATTTCAGTCTGAATCAGAAAACAGAAGGCACTGTGCCAAGGATAGCCACTTGGCCCATCCACGTGCCAAGTAACGGTGAGCTCTTTATTACAAAGATCTGCATATGCTGAAGAATATAGAAACAAAAAGTCATCCCTTAAAACCCTAATGGGATCTGGTCAGACATAAAAGGTGGTCAAGGCTAGGCCTCTCAGGTGCCAGATGTTCCCTGAATGGACTGAACAAGGCCCCGCAGTGAAAACCCCCCCTGACTGACCCTGCTACTCCAGCCTGTCCCAGAACCAACATCTCCCATCTCAGTCCTTCCATTCTCCCATGCACCACGTTACCTGGAAGGAAAAACAGGTTGCACCAGCTGAATTCACCATTAGCTGGTGAACGCGTCTGCCAGATAGACTGAGCGCAAAAGAGAAAGGGAGAGAGGTCTGAGCAGTTTGGGTGAGATGAGCAGAAAAGTCTGAGCCTCTGACGGAATGAAGGGTAGCAGAATATACCATGCCAAAATAAGCCACACTGGCCTCAAAATTATATTGAACTGAAGGCAATTAAGAAGCAGTAAGTGTAAGAAAGCTCTCCCTATCTGTCCTCCTTCCACCTAGAAAGAAGATGTAAATCTCCCCTTTATTGGAGACAGACTCTTAACAGCCCAGAGAAGGCACCAGAGGATTCTACAAACAAACCTCACTCTATTTCCTCCCATTCGTTTACCTTCCTGCCACTTGCCACCCTTGGAAGCCTGAAACTGTTTCCTCTGACTGTTATTTCTCTACAGACGCATTATCATCTACTGACGATGCTATACAAATCAGAGATGTGAGCCACCATTTTTTCCAATTGATCCATGTATTTTAATCGGAGGATAATTGCAGTATTGTGATGATTTTTGCCATTCATCTGCATGAATCGGCCGTAGCTGTATATGTGCTCCTCCCACATCCTGAGCCCCCGCCCCCACTCGCTCCCCCCATCCCTCTGGGTTGTCCTAGAGCAGCAGCTTTGGGTGCCTGGCTTCATGCACACTTGCGCTGGTCGTCTGTTTCACATATGGTAATGTACATACTTCAATGCTGTTCTCTCAAATCATCGCACCCTCACCTTCCCCCCCTGAGTTCAAAAGTCTGTTCTTTGTATCTGTGTCTCCTTTGCTGCCCTGCATGTAGGACCATTGGTATCATCTTTCTAAGTTTCATATATACGCGTTAACATACAGTATTCGTCTTTCTCTTTCTGACTTACTTCACTCTGTATAATAGGCTCCAGGGTCATCCACCTCATTAGAACTGACTCGAATGCATTCCTTTTTATAGCTGAGTAATATCCCATTGTGTATATGGACCACAACTTCCTTATCCATTCATCTGCCGATGGGCATCTAGGTTTTGCTTTCATGTCCCAGCTATGTAAATAATAGTGCTGCAAAGAACATTAGGGTGCATGTGGCTCTTTCAGTTCTGGTCTCCTCGGGGCGTATGCCAGCAGTGGAATTGCTGGGTCATATAGCAGTTCTGGTGCTGCTGCTGGCTGCTAAGTCACCCCAGTCGTGTCCGACTCTGTGTGACCCCATAGATGGCAGCCCACCAGGCTCCCCCGTCCCTGGGATTCTCCAGGCAAGAACACTGGAGTGGGTTGCCATTTCCTTCTCCAATGCAGGAAAGTGAAAAGTGAGAGTGAAGTCGCTCAGTCGTGTCTGACTCAGTGACCCCAGGGACTGCAGCCCACCAGGCTTCTCCGTCCATGGGACTTTCCAGGCAAGAGGACTGGAGTGGGTGCCACTGCCTTCTCCTATGGCAGCTCTAGTCCCAGCTTTTTAAGGAATCTCCGCCTAGTTCTCCATAGTTGAATCATCATTTTGAGTTACTCTTCATTTTGGGTTTCTCACTTGTGATGTGCACTGCATGTTAATAAAGAGTTTTTCTCCTGTTAATCTTTTATTAGAGTCTCTTCTCTGGCTGGATCCTGCAGGACTCCCAGCCTTAGCCAATCTCTTCTGTGCCCTGAAGAAGCCCCCTCAGCTGCCACGTGAGGGCGACCTACCACATCGCCCGCTCAGCTCAGCCTCTGAGGGGCCATATTTCCTGGGAGGCCCCTGGGACTCACGTCATCGAGGCAGTAGGTGCAGGGAAGCTACGTGAAGCCCTCCTCAGGGTTCCTTCCCTCGGAAGCCAGGGCCTCTCATGATTCCATTCTGTCTTTTCCAGCCTCTTCCTGCTGCTTCAGGGCTCCCTTCGCTCGGACAGAGGGAGGGGAAAGCTCAGCCCTCTGAGGTTAGCCCACCCCAGGGGGGCCTCCCCACCTGCCTCTGACTGGGCAGGCGGTCTGCGCTCTGGGGCTCAGGCCAGCGTCCCTGCCGTGCAGGTGGGAAGTGGGTCACTTCTTTGGCTCTTCTAGAAAAAATGCCTACTGGCTTCAAAGAGGGAGGGGGACATCCTGCTAGGTTGTGGCACTGGGCTCTGTGAAGTCGCCATTCAAGTTTAGGACCCTGAGGTTGGCTTGTACGTGGGGCGGTCATCACCTCGCAGCCTGCCAGCTGATCCCAGCTCTTCCCACCTTCTTCAGGTTCCCCCCACCCTCCTCTGCCTGGAGAGGCAAGGCAGGAGCCAGGCCTCCAAGCCCAGAGCAGTTCGGAGCAGAGAATCTCACCGTTAACACCTCCAGCCGGGTGCGAGGGAAAACCTCCTAGGAGCTCTGTGTAACTTTTGTTTTCCTTTCTCTTGTCAAGCCCTCTGGGAGGCTGCTGGCCCAGACCAATCGCCTCAGTGTCTCCCCATCACTTATTCCTTCACCTGCTGCTGTCCAGCCTGAGGGAGATGTTTCTTTCGCACAAACCAATGGGAGGACTGATTGGTCATCACTATGCATGACCTGGAATCTCAGGAATTGACCCCTTCCCTGGAAGTGTGATGTTTCATTGTAACTCTCTATTTACATGGCTCGGAGCTCTACAAAGTTTTAATGAGAAGCAAGCAATTGATAAGACGGAGACACGGTGACAAACTCTCATTTGCTGGAGGTTACGGTAAAGAATCCACCTGCAATGCTGGGTCGATCCCTGGGTTGGGAAGATGCCCTGGAGGAGGGCGTGGCGACCCACTCCGGTATTCTTGCCTGGAGATTTCCACGGACAAGAGAAGCCAGGTGGGCTACATCCATGGGGCCTCAAAGAGTCAGACATGACCGAGCCACTAACGCTTTCACTTTGATTTTAACAGCTGTGCTTCCAGCTCAAGGGTGCTACGAAAAGTGATGAGTATGGATTGTTGTGTGTAAAGACTGTGAAGCAAAACGTTGTTTGTTATTATGATTATTGTATCAGTCCCCCTCTGTAAACCACCTCAGATGAAGGCTTAACATGTTCACTTTGGGGACTGGGGTAATGGGCAGCATAAAATTGTGCCTTCTAAGTTAAAATTCTCTGCAGCATTCCAGGGAAGCTGAATGGGGTTCCCATGGGAAGATGGGGGGAGTCCCTGGAAGGACCCTCACTGCTCACCAAGGATCTGACCCTGGGTCCAGAGTCTAGGCTGCCAGCTGTCACTGTCCACATCATGAGCTGCAACTGTTGGAGAGGAAAGACTTCCTCTCTTCTCTTAGGTTCTTATGCTGGGGTCTGTGAGTTCAACTGACAAAAAACTGACCACAGAAAAGGTTTATTCGCCTACATGTGGGGGCAAGAAAAGAAGTGACTGTGTTTCAGTTCAGTTCAGTCGCTCAGTCGTGTCTGACTCTTTGCGACCCCATGAGTCGCAGCACGCCAGACCTCCCTGTCCATCACCAACGCCCGGAGTTCACTCAGACTCACATCCATTGAGTTGCACAAACCAATGGGAGGACTGATTGGTCATCACTATGCATGACCTGGAATCTCAGGAATTGACCCCTTCCCTGGAAGTGTGATGTTTCATTGTAACTCTCTATTTACATGGCTCGGAGCTCTACAAAGTTTTAATGAGAAGCAAGCAATTGATAAGACGGAGACACGGTGACAAACTCTCATTTGCTGGAGGTTACGGTAAAGAATCCACCTGCAATGCTGGGTCGATCCCTGGGTTGGGAAGATGCCCTGGAGGAGGGCGTGGCGACCCACTCCGGTATTCTTGCCTGGAGATTTCCACGGACAAGAGAAGCCAGGTGGGCTACATCCATGGGGCCTCAAAGAGTCAGACATGACCGAGCCACTAACGCTTTCACTTTGATTTTAACAGCTGTGCTTCCAGCTCAAGGGTGCTACGAAAAGTGATGAGTATGGATTGTTGTGTGTAAAGACTGTGAAGCAAAACGTTGTTTGTTATTATGATTATTGTATCAGTCCCCCTCTGTAAACCACCTCAGATGAAGGCTTAACATGTTCACTTTGGGGACTGGGGTAATGGGCAGCATAAAATTGTGCCTTCTAAGTTAAAATTCTCTGCAGCATTCCAGGGAAGCTGAATGGGGTTCCCATGGGAAGATGGGGGGAGTCCCTGGAAGGACCCTCACTGCTCACCAAGGATCTGACCCTGGGTCCAGAGTCTAGGCTGCCAGCTGTCACTGTCCACATCATGAGCTGCAACTGTTGGAGAGGAAAGACTTCCTCTCTTCTCTTAGGTTCTTATGCTGGGGTCTGTGAGTTCAACTGACAAAAAACTGACCACAGAAAAGGTTTATTCGCCTACATGTGGGGGCAAGAAAAGAAGTGACTGTGTTTCAGTTCAGTTCAGTCGCTCAGTCGTGTCTGACTCTTTGCGACCCCATGAGTCGCAGCACGCCAGACCTCCCTGTCCATCACCAACGCCCGGAGTTCACTCAGACTCACATCCATTGAGTCAGTGATGCCATCCAGCCATCTTATCCTCTGTCGTCCCCTTCTCCTCCTGCCCCCAATCCCTCCCAACATCAAAGTCTTTTCCAATGAGTCAATTCTGCATGAGGTGGCCAAAGTACTAGAGTTTCAGCTTTAGCATCATTCCTTCCAAAGAAATCCCAGGGCTGATCTCCTTCAGAATGGACTGGTTGGATCTCCTTGCAGTCCAAGGGACTCTCAAGAGTCTTCTCCAACATCACAGTTCAAAAGCATCAAAATACAGTGGACTCTTGAATAGCACAGATCTGAACTGTGAGGGTCCACTTATTCACAGATATTTTTTCAATAGTGAATACTACGATACCACTCGGCCCAGAGTTGGTTGAATCCACAGATGCAGAGGAACCTCGGGTATTGGAGGGGGAGGGGGTCCAACGATAAATTAAACATAAATTAACCCCTGAGTTGCTCTAGGGTCAAGCGAAGCTGAAGTCAGAGGATGTCTCTAGTAGGAGTAAGGGAGGGGGCGGAAAAGGCTTTCATGGGCTTTGGGGAAAAGGAAAAGTTTCTAGGAATGCTATCAAGAGATGAAGTCTGTGATAGTATTCGTCTATACGAGTGTGAGGCTGGAGGTCTCCGGTCCATGGGGTCACAGAGAGTTGGACACAACTGAGCATCACCACAGCACGAGTGTGAGTAAACTTTCCATCTCCTCCAAGGCCACAAAGCCCCCCTGGGGGAGGGATTTGGTGTGGATTTTACTCGCGTTCTCCCTTCTGCCGGGTAAATCTGCCCTTTAGAAGGAATTTATAGCAGCCTTATTTCCCAGAATTTTTTGCTTCTAATCAGAAGAGGAAAGCAGCCCCAGAGGGTTTCTTTCTCCATCTTTTGATTCTTCATTGCCTTCAGCTCAAAATAATCTTTATGCCGAAGTGGATATATTTGGAGGGCGGTGCATTCTGATCGGCTCATGAGTGAGGGGGGCAGTCATCAGCGCCCACCCCAAGGTGAAGCCACCGAGCAGAGCTGTCCCTCTGGGCTTGCACCAGGGGCACCTTCTCCCTCCTCCCCAGAGCACCCTCCACCTGCCTGTCATCCCCTCCCTCGCCCAAGGCTCCCAGCTCCCTTCCCCTGGGTGCTGGGGGCGAGTGGGGAACAAACAAGAAATTATGACCACGATGAAAGGGACCACAGTTTCTGCCTTTACTGCTGTTGTGTTCCTGCGGAGCCTAGGAGGAGTGGGGAGCTGTCAGCTATGAAGGAATATTAAGCAATTTTAATCAGGGCTTTGAAATGCAAACCTCACACACTGAGCAGAGAGGTTAATAGTTTGAAATAGGGGGAGGAGGTGGATTATTTTTAGATCTCTCAAGGAGCTAAGAACTTGCTGAAAAATACCCACGGAACCAGTGTGAAATGTGAGGGGTGGTGTGGGGGGCGTTAAGGAGAAGGTCCAGTTAAGAGTCAGTGAAGGGTCCAGTTAAGGGTCAGGGCCAGGGGAGGGCCTCCCTGTGCTGAGGCAGATGTGAGGACCGAAGTAGGGGAGCTGGCTGAGTCAGAGCCGTGCTCTGGACGGCCCAGGAAGGGAAGCAGGCTTGGGCTGTGAGATTCGGGACAAGGCTACAAAGCCCAGGTTTAAACCTGGTGGGGCCGATAGACAGAGGGCAGAGAATGGATTCATCTCCCGTGAAGTGGGCTGCAGGGAAGCAGAAATGTCAAGAAGGCTGGGGGCACATGTATGTATGGTAGCGAGAAGACCTTGGGTCCAGGAGAGAGGAGTCCTGGGTTCCTCGCCTGCCCAGCTTGGGGTGTGAACCCTGTCCTGTGTTCACCGCACACGTGATGAGTCCAGAAGCGTGTCCTCTTACATAGTCCTGCACACACACATAGTGGGAAAGATGACTACTTCATAAGACGGAGCTAAGGTAGACACACACCTGGATGGACGGCTCTAGGGCCACAAGGGGTTTGCTCTGGGCAAGTCTCCATGGCAACAAGAGCCCCAGGCAGGACGGGACAGGGTTAAACACAGCAGATGAAGCACCCCTGTGGTGCTCAGGGCCGAGCTGCAGGATGCACAAAAATCCCACCCTAAAGGACCTCCCGGTCAGGTGCAGGAAGTTGGACACTGATCCACCAAGGCTGCTCCCAGGCTTCGAGCAGCTCCAGGCTCAGGTGCAGTCCCAAGCCAGCTCTTCACTTGCAGACTCTGGTGCCTTCCATCTGCCACTCCTGGGAGGCTGTGCACCCCAAATTGGATCAAAGCCTGGTGATGGAATTACTAGAAAGGGCAAGGAGGACAGAGCGTGCTGGTGGGGGGAGGGAGAAGCATGGGCAGCAGGCAGGGAGGGGGAAATTGCTGCAAAAAGGCAGCCAGCAGCTGCTGCGAAGGCCTGGAGGAGAGGCAAATGAGATCTGACCGGACCGTGCCAAGACAAAGGAACAGACAGGACCGGGCTCCTGTCCGGGGTCTGCTGACCACCTGCTCCAGGCGGGAGGGGCGGCGGGCAGAGAGTTAGCCAGAAGGAAGTGTCCCTTCCTTTCCTACCTCCCCAGATGCTTATGCTCAGCTGAATTGTGAATTTGCCAGCCTCGTGGGTAGGGTCTATAGGACTCTAGCATGGCAAGGACTCCAAAATAAGCCCAAACACAGAAAGCAACCCCTGTTCCTAGAGTAGGGAAGGAAGTTCCACTATCAGAGACCCCTTCTCCTCTGGGGAGGAGGCTCCGAGATGTTTGTCATCTGTCAGAAGGCCGATTTAGCGCCCTCGGAAGTTGGAAATCAACAGATTTCATACTATCAGTCGCTGGTACCTCCCTGTTATGGAGTTTGTCTGAAAGGAAAGGAAATATTCCACATGGGTCTTGTCAGAAGGGCCCTGAAGAAAGAGATAAGATGCCCCCAAGAGTGGTAAAGAGAGAGCAAGGATGGGAATTTACCCTGAGATTAAAAGAGTGGGAGAAGGAAGGAGGCAACAAGAGGCAATGGAAAGAGACGCAGAGGAGAGGGAGGGCATGGGGCGCCAAGGAGAGAGAAAGACTCCTGCCGGAATAATGACGTCATGTTTTCCACTTATCTCATCTGGCATCAGCCACCCAGGGGCTTGTTTTCATATAAATGAGAATGTTACTCAGCTTGGTCTTTGTGTATTTTCCCCCAAAAGCTATTTGTTCTAATCAGCATCTCTAACAGCCCTCTTTCCACAAGCCCCCTTGGTTCACAACCTGCCCTTCTGGAGGCTGAGACAGACATCTGTCTGGATACACGTGGAACGCCTACACCAAGAGGAAAACTAGAGGACACGAGACAGAGGCAGGACGGAGTCTCTCTGCTGCCCTTGGAAGGTGAGCCCGGCAAGAGGCATCCGCAGCGATCTCCTCTCATGCCCAGGAGGTGGGTCTCTGCTTTTCTTTGCACGATTCACCCAAGAATGTCCTCTCTGCCTCCAAAAGCCTGACTCGCAGACCCGGCATGCATGATTATGCGGGTCAAGTTGCTCCAGTCATATCTGATTCTGTGCGGCCCCATGGACCATAAACTGCCAGGCTCCTCTGTCCATGGGATTCTCCAGGCAAGAATACTGGAGTGGGTTACCATGCCCTCCTCTAGAGGATCTTCCCAACCCAGGAATCGAACCCAGATCTCTTACGGTTCCTGTACTGACAGGCAGATTCTTTACCACTAGCGCCACCTGGGAAGCCCGGCAGACCTGGCACCTGGAGCCAACTTCCATCATAATCAGGGAAGAAATGAAGTGAGAAGGAACCAGCTGAGTTGAGGAGAAAGAGACGCTGAGTTTAGGAAGCCTCAGTGCTCTTGCAGCTGAGGTTTGAATATGATCCTCAAGCCTCATTGTTTCAACCAACCCAGACAAAAACGTGAAAGTGAAAGTCGCTCAGTCGTTCCGACTCCTTGCAACCCCATGGATGATACAGTCCATGGAATTCTCCAGGCCAGAATACTGGAGTGGGTAGCCTTTCCCTCCTCCAGGGGATCTTCCCAACCCAGGGAGTGAACTCAGGACTCCCACATTGCAGGCGGATTCTTTACCAGCTGAGCCACAAGGGAAGCCCACGAATACTTGAGTGGGTAGCCTATCCCTTACTGCAGCAGATATTCCCGACCCAGGAATCGAACTGGGGTCTCCTGCATTGCAGGCTGATTCTTTACCAACTGAGCTACGAGGGAAGCCAGACAATAAAAGTGACAGACATCTGGAGGTGGAGCTAACAGGTGATGAGCAAGTGTCCATCTGGAGCGTTGGCTGTCCCTCAGCTCAGGTCAGACCTCTCCTCCCTCAGCGCCTGTTTCCTGGCCTGCAAAACCAGGACACTGTTAAATCACTTCACTTATTCCCTCGATTAAGGAGCATAGAGTCAGGATCTACCGTATCCCAGAGATTGGAGCCAAGAGCTGGGAAAAAGAAATACTACAGCCCTTCAACTAAAAGCACCTACGCCTCCCTATTGAGCCATCTTCGGAGCTTGCAGAGGGCCTTCTGACCCCACACAGCCTCAGAGGGAGAGAACCTCCAGATGAAAAGTCCAAGGATGGGGGGCTTCAGTGCTCTGTCCACAGCTCCATAACTGCTCACGGCGGACTGGGTGTGGAATTGGGTCTCCAAGGTTGGAGGCCCACCCAGGTGGCCCAAAGGTTTGAGGGTAGTCTGTAATGGGGGGTTCTTGGGGGGGAAGGTGGGTGCTATAGGCTGGAGGTTTGTGCCCCCCAAAAAAATTCATGTTGAAATTTTAACCCCCAAGGTGATGGTATTAGAAGGTGGGGCCTTTGGGAGGTGATACGTTCATGAGAGTGGAGCCTTGAATGGTTTCAGTGCTTCTAAGAGAGGGGTTTAAGAAAGCCCTCTTGCCCCTCCAGCTGCGTAGTTACAGCGACAAGATGGCCATCTGTGAGGAAGTGGGTTCTCATCAGAGACCCAACCTGGGGCACCTTGACCTTGGACTTCCATCCTGCTCATCGGAACCTGTGTCCTTGGAGAACTGAGCTTCCATGCGTGAAATCCCACTCTCCTAAGATGACATCCCTGAGAGACCACGTGGTGAGCTCTGGATGGCAGCGCCTGCCACGCCCATGCTTCAGAGAGACACCTGGTAGGTGAGCCAAGAAGCCTTCTGGCCTCCAGAGCCCAGCCACGGACGTCTCCCCAGGCACCGCAGAGCCGAGGGGGCCTGTCCCCTGTGCCTGTCTGCATCGCCGGCTGTTTCCGTGACATCACGTGGTCATTGCTCTACATCCTGCGGTGTCAACAGAGTTGTTCTGCAGCAATGAATCAATTCCAGCAAAGCCGGGCCTGCGCTAAGGACACTGGCCACACTGGTCTGGCCCCAGGTGCTGAGGCTGACTCTCCAGGGCGAGGCGGGAGAAAGTGGCTTGAGCGCCAGTTACCTCAGCAGCAGGAGAGACCCGCGGGGAACTTGGGAGGCTCTGTGGCCAAGGAAATGAGGCTACAGGGGAGGAGGGACGGCTCAGAGGACCCTCCGAGTCCTGGCAGTGGCGAAATTAGTGCTCCCTTGGCAGGCAAGGCTTCTGATGGTGTCCTCTGGCCTGTCCACGGATCTTGGAAGCGTGCTGCCCCCAGCATTAAATCCTTTTTTTTTTTTTGTAGATGAAAGCCAGAGCAGTGTCTGATACCTGCACCTGAATCTGCCTGGGACAGAGTCCACTCACCCTGCTGAGATTACCAATCAAACCTGATGCTGATCCATTTCAGAGACTGCATCCCAGCTTTTTCACGGATTCCCTGCACTCCCCTTTGCTTTGCCAAAATTGCTTTCTGTTGCTTGCAACCAGAAAACCCAAACAGAAAACAAAAGTTGCAAATTACAAAGATATGTTCTATTTAATCCCGTGTTTGAAGAACTCACTTTTCAAATGAACAATAGTGTAGACAAGAATAATGATTTCCATAGGGTGGGAAAATGTAATTATGACTTCTTTTTTAGTCTTTAGGAGTGGCTCTTTTGTACAGAAAAGAACATTCAAGAGCTACTTCGGTATTTAAAGTTAATAGTCAAATCATTCAAAGCCTTGGTTTTAAGTTTTTAAGTTCAATTTAGAAATAAGTTCTATTTATAAATCTTTCAAATTTTCACAAATGATTTTAAGACTTTCATAATTTAATTGAATTCCTTTAAATATTTTTAGCTGTACTGATAAAGCCAGCACATTCAATTTTCTTTTTAAAATAAGTCAGTGGCTGGCAAACCGAACAACTTTTCCAAGTACCTAAGAAATTCTTACAAATCTGATAAAATTTATTAAGATGATGATTAAACTCTTCTACATATTCTGTACTGTTTAAAGACTAAAGCTCTCTTGGACATTTCGGCTTAAAATCTAGATGAATGCTCAGTCCTCTAATAAGCCAAATTCTCCAGATCCTTTGCTCTAGTCACTGCTGGGGCCCAGCTTTGCACAGACGAGGCCTAACACCACCTGTAGTCCCTTGCTTTTCACCCTCGTCTTGCTTCTCAGTTCCAAGGCCAAGCACCCCCTGGGAGCCACTACTCTGAACACACACAGAGACCTGGAAGTGTAAGGGAGCTGAGGTCACGCGGGAGAATCCAGAAGCACTGGTTTCTTGCTATGATCTCCCCTACTGTCCCTTGAGCAGACCATTCTCTGGTGTATTCCACACGGTTCCTCAGAGGTGCTTGAAGGATGGGGCCTCCGTGACCCACTGCAACGACCAAGTCAGCTGAGAGTGAGTGAGCAGAAGTCGCTGTCATGTCTGACTCTTTGTGACCCCAAGGACTGTAGCCGGTCAGGCACCCCTGTCCCTGGGATTCTCCAGGCAAGAATACTGCAGCGGGTTGCATGCCCTCCTCCAGGGGATCTGCCCTGATCCAGGGATCGAACCCGAATCTCCCGCGTTGCAGGCAGATTCTTCACCATCGGATGCGCCCTGTTCTGCTGTGCTACTCCTGTCCCCTGGCTTTCCTTATGAAAACAAATTACCTGCCCAAATCCCATCACAGCAGCTCTGCTTCCGGGGTGAGGCGGTGGATGGCACGGGGGCGTGTGGGCTAAGACAAAACCGGCACATACAAATCACTGCCAGGTTTCACACAAGGGTGACACCACGGGTTTGGTTGCCCCGTAATCTCTGTTGTCAGTTCCAAGTCACTCCCACGTCTAAGGTTCCACTAACTGGGTGGCTTAAAACCATTGAAATTTATTCTCTCATAGTTCTGGAGGCTGGAGGCCTGAGATCAAGGCGATTTCAGGACTGTCCTCCCTGTGAGCCTCTGGGTAGAATCCGTCCTTACCTGTCCCAGCTTCCTACGGCAGGGGGCAATCCTTCCGCTTACAGCTTTGTCGGTCAGGTCCACTCTGCCTTGTTTTTTATGGCGTTCTCTCCGTGTTTCTTCACGTTGTCTTTCCTGTGTCTGTGTCTGAGTCCAATTTTCCCCCTTCTATAAGGATACCACTCACAGAATTAGGGCCCACTCTAATGACCTTATCTTAACTTGGATAAAGCTGCAAAGACCCTTTCCCAAATAAGATCACATTCTTTTTTTTTTTTTTTTTTTACTATGCTGGGTCTTAGTTGCGGCACTCAGAATCTTTGCTGTGACAATGAGGGCTCTGAGTGGCATTGCGGATCTTTTTCCCTGACCAAGGATCGAACCCAGGGCTCCTCTGTATTGAGCTCAAAGTCTTAACCAGAGGACCAGCAGGGAAATTCAACATTACATTCTGAGATACTGGAAATTAGAGCTTCAATTTATCTTTCAATTCAATTTTATAACACCCACGGAGGGAACATTAAATAATTCTAATCATCTAGAGGGTTTCCAAACAAACTTTGAGGTTTCCCTTCAGCTGACCGTTTTGCAGACCGACCTGAGATTGTGGCAGGAGGTAAGAACAGAAACTGTAGGTCTCCAGGATGTGAAGAAACTGAGTCATCTTCCATAGTCACTGTGCCAGTGTGAGTCTAAAAGCACACGCCTTCTGAATGGGATCATGGAAACAGAGATCATAACTTGCAAATCCTTTCATTCAGCTTCAGCTAGAAAACGGGAGAGAAAGCAGATCCCCAGGAATCAGCCGTTGTTAAAGAATCCTGAGAAAATGGGAGGTTGTTGATACAGCTGCTCTCTAGACATAAGTCCTGGGGTAGCTGTGAAATCTTATTAGGTAGAACAGGAAATAGTAGTGAATTTTACACACTTGTGAACAAATAACATAAGCTAATTCTGTTCACATTCTGTATCTTGTCATCAGAGTTGAAATTCTGTCTAGTTTGCTAGAAAGTGCAAAGATATTTGCTGTAATATTAAAAGTTTTATCCTTGTATTTCCAAGGATTTTGACTTATAATCTTGAGACTAAATTTTTTTTTTTTTACTACATTTGAGAGGATGTTTACTCTAGAAAATGGTGTTTGTTCACTTGGAGGTGTAAGCTACACTTGTCAGAGGAGGTTGATCTTTCCCAACAGTCTTGGTGACAAATTAATTCACTATGACAGCGCTTGTCTGGCTCAGAAGAACTCAACTCATAGAAAAGGACTGAACTGTTTTTCTTATTATTAGACACCTAGCTGTCTGTGTGCAACGTGCATTTATTCGTAGGGTGACGCTAATGATGGCCTCAACCACAGTCTGACAGGGCAGTCCCGCTGGCTAAGTCACTTGGACTCATCATACCTTCCTCATTCTCGAGTTTGAGCGATCGTGTTCCTAAGTCACTGGCAGCCGCCTGATGGGCTGTGACTATTTACTTTTTTCTCTCATGAATTCTTGCCATAGTCTCCCTATGATCCACAAATCCATTTGAATGCAACAAAATGCCATTTGATTGAATTCTTCAGATCTCTCGGACTTTCTCTAGCTTACTAGTCATAACCTCCAAGGTCATACAAATGACAGGAGGTCAACTTCTCAAAGAACAATCATCCGACGGGCACCCACTTTCACAGTTGCATAAGGAATTTCCAGATGAAAAGTAAGTAAACACTGAGAAGTCTGATCCTCACAATGAATAGTTGAAACTCCTTATAGCAAATGAGTGGATCCTTGGCAAACACTGTATTCATTCATTCATTCAGTTGCTAAGTCCTGTCCTACTCTTTTGTGACCCCATGGACTGTAGCCCACCTCCTCTGCCTCCTCTGCCCACGGGTTTTCCCAGGCAAGAATACTGGAGTGGGTTGCCATTTTCTTCTCCAGGGGATCTTCCTGACCCAGGGATCAAACCCGTGTCTCCTGCCTTGGCAGCTGGATTCTTCATTGCTAAGCCACCAGGGAAACCTTTAGTATGTGTATATATACATATATAAACACATGTATACAATGGACTATTACTCAGCCATAAAAATAATGAAATTCAGACATTTGCAACAACATCAGATCTAGAGGATATTATGCTTGGGAGAAAAGCCAGACAGAGAAAGGTAAATACCATATATTATCATTTATATATAGACTCTGAAAAATGAAACAGATAAGTGAACGCAACAAAACAGAAACACACTCACAGATACTGAGAACAAACTAGTGGCTACCAGTGGGGAAGGGCAAGATAAAGGCAGAGTATTCACGAGGACAAACTACATCTATAAAATAAATAAGCTCCAAGAATATACTGTACAACACAGGGAATTCAGCCAATATTTTAGAATAACTTTAAATCTGTATAATCTCTAAAAACATTGAATCACTATGTTCTACACTTGACACCAATATAATATTGCAAATTAACTACACTTCAATTAAAATAAAATTGAAAACAAAAAAGAATTCAGGAAAGATGACACGCAATAGTAAAACCCTTCCATGGCAAAACAAAAAGTGCTCCACCCACGAAGCATGTGTCCCAAAGGTGGGAGCAGGTGCCCACAAAGCCACGTGCCCCAGGTCTTGCCTCTCTCTGTCTGTGCCTTGTCCTGCCCACATGGCCCCTTGAGGCATGCCATGCACTTCCACCAGGACCTGTGAGTATGCACGCCTCTATTTCAGTTTCTCGAGTGGTTTGTTGAACTCAGGGATTCACCACCAGCACCCTGAGCTCCCCTTAACAACTGTTCGTTTCACAGTATCATAACAACACTAAACTTGGATGAACCTTAAAACACTAAACAAAAGAAGACAGATTCCAAAGACCACATATTGTACAACTGCATTTATAAGAAATACCCAGAAAGTAGATTAGCGGCTGCAAGGATCTGGGGTGGGGGGCGGGGAGGCGGGGTGAGAAGTAGAAGTGTTTAAAAGGTACAGGCTTTTCTTTGGGATGATAAGAAAGTTCTGGAACTGTAGAGTGATGATGAATGTGAGACAGTGAATATACTTCATATTCAATATGCCATTGAATAGTATACTTAAAGCTATTTAAATAGTGAGCTTTCTGTTATAGAAATGTCATCAAAAAAATTTAAAAAGTGAAACAAAACAAAAAACACATGGACAAGGAGCAGGCATGGAGCGAGGGGAATTAGCCAGTCCCAGGAAACAGGGGGAGGTGCTTCTGCCGGGGCAGCCCCTGGCCAAGGCGAGCCGCAGGGCAGGGCCGTCTCAAAAGCCCAGAGGTGCACCTGCAGTCTTCAGCTAACAAGGTAGGCTAATCCTTACGCAGTTGCCAACCAAGCAAAAAAGGCTTCAACAAACTCTATCGAAGGGCTGGAAACAAAACTTTCTGCCTTTGTGGTGAATAACGGTAGGTGCCTCCCCCTCCCACCTCCATTTGCAGCAGCAGAACAAGTCTTTCCAGCCCTGAGAGCCCCCCGGAGAATCCTGCACCACCCTTTTCCCTGGAGAATGACTCTGAGAGGAAGAAAGGCAGGGCGTTGGCGCCCTCCTCTGGTCACTGAGCGGCTTTGCTTTTCTCCCTCTGATTAAGGTGAGTCTCGCCTGCGGGCTCACGGGGACGCCGTTTGCACTGGCTCCAATCCTCCAGGTGTTAGGGAAGCTGAGAAATCAGGGTCGTCAAGGCAGCACAACCTTTATCTATATAATTAAATTTATCATTTAAACCATTTTACGTGAAAGGTTCAGTAGTGTGCTGTGCTTAGTCGCTCAGTTGTGTCTGACTCTTTGTGACCCCACGAACTGTAGCCCACCAGGCTCCCTCCTTTCTCTATGGGATTCTCCCCAGGCAAGAATACTGGAGTGGGTGGCCATGCCCTCCTCCCGGGGATCGTTCCAGCCCAGGAACTGAACCCGGATCTCCTGCATTGCAGGTGGATTCTTAAGTTTATTCACATTGTTGAGAAATATCATCACCATCCATCATCAGGACATTTTCATTTCCCAAACAGAAACTCCATATGCATTAAACACTAACTCTCCATTTCCCTCTCCCCCAGAGCCTGGCAACCCCTAGGAATTTCAATTTCAAATGAAATGGTTTATTAGGTTTATATCTGGTAATATATATATAATATAAAACATGATATATTGGTATAAAAGTAATTGCAGTTTTGCATTGTTGAACACTGCCATTTAATATTGGAATTCATTCTTAAATAAATGTGGTTATGTTACACATCATTTTAATGAGCATTTCTCACTGTGTTTTTTTGATAATGACTTGTTACTGTTTTTTATATTTATTTTAGACTACAGAAATTATATTGACAAAAAGTAAATTCGAGCTACTTCTTTTTATTCCAATTCAAAATGGGTCATATAGCAGTGGGGACAACTCCCAGCATCCACAACCTGGACCAGGAACTGCCAACAAACATACAGTGTAGTAGTAGCTGAATAAGTTTTCAAAGGAGATGAGAGCTTTGAAGATGAGGAGCGCAGGCCAGCCATCAGAAGTGGACAACAACCAATTCAGGGCAATCATCGATGCTGACCCTCTTAAAGTGCGCGAGAAGTTGCCGTGGAACTCAACATCAACCATTCTACGGTCATTCAGCATTTGAAGCAAATTGGAAAGATGAAAATGAGCGAGTGCCTCGTGAACTGACTGGAAATCAAAAAGATCATCGTTTTGAAGTGCCATCTTCTCTTATTCTATGCAACAACAATAAACCATCTCTCATTTAGATTGTGACGTGTGACAAAAAGTGGATTTTCTACGACCACTGGTGATGACCAGCTCAGTTGGTGGACCAAGAAGCAGCTCCAAAGCACTTGCCAAAGCCACACTTACACACAAAAAAGGTCACGGTCACTGTCTGGTGGCCTGCTGCCCATCTGATCCACTACAGCTTTCTGAATCCTGGTGAAACCGCTACATTTGAGAAGTATATTCAGCAAATTGTGAGCTCCACCAAAAACTGCAATGCCTGCAGCCGGCATTAGTCAACAGAAAAGGCCCATTCTTCTCCATGACAAAGCCTCACAGCATGTCGCACAACCAATACTTCAAAAGTTGAACAAATTGGGCTCTGAGGTTTTGCCTCATCCGTAACATTCACGTGACTTCTTACCAACTGTCTACCACTTCTTCAATCATCTATCTAGACAAGCTTTTGCAGGGAAAATGCTTCCACAGACAGCAGGAGGCAGAAAATGCTTTCCAAGAGTTCTCAAAGCATGGATTTTTACATTACAGGAATAAACACACCTATTTCTCATTGGCAAAAATGTGTCGATTGTAATGGTTCCTATTTTGATTAATAAAGATGTGGTTGAGTCTAGTTAAAAATGATTTAAAATTCATGATCTGAAGCCACAGTTACTTTTGTACCAACCTAACAGTATTTGTCCTTTGGCTTCTTACACTTTGCATAAGGTCTTTTCTTTCTTCCTTTTTTCCTTCCCTCCTTCCTTTCCTCTTTCTTTCTTTTCTGCCACAAAGCATGTGGGAGTCTTACTTCTCCAACCAGGGACTGAACCTACAACCCCTGCATTCAAAGCGCTGAGTCATAACTAACCACTGGACCACCAGGGAAGGGCCTTCATCAATAGTCTACCTTTGAAAGCAGCAGAGGACTTTTTTAAAAATCACTGATACCTGGGTCATAGCCCTAGAAAGTCTGATGTCATAGGTGTGTGGTACAACTGGGCACCTAGGTCTTTAAGAGCCTTCAAGTGATTTCAGTGTTCAGCCAGGTGGAGTGCTAGTCCCAAACCAGGCTGCACATCAGATTCACCCAAGGTGCTCCCAGCCTCGCATGTCCCACCTCTGACCAACTCGTTCAGAATGTTCAGGAACAGGCCATCTTAAGCAACACCCTGAGTGACTGCTCAACACCCAGGAAACCCTTTGCAGAGCCCACCCTGGCCGTGAAGCTGGGAACCCATTGTGCAGATGGCCTCCAGCTGCAGCACTGACTTGCAGAGGGTGCTGTCCCCACCAGTTGCTGGAAACAACATAGGAAATACTATTAATATTTAGAAGAGAAAGCTGAGTTTAAAAAAAAAATAGTGATAATGACCATTTCCACACTTAGCTATGATAGTCTAGATTCTAGCATAATCCTATTTAGGGAGGGAGGTTACAAGGTAGACATGCAGTTTCTTGTACTGTCCAAGTACGGAATGAGTGTGAGGCTGTGGGAACCTCTGACAGATTCATGCAGCCCTGATGAGGACCTTACCCCTGCCTGGGCCCCACACAGCCCTGACAGCTAAGAGAGGAACGTGGATAAATGTACAGGAACAGGGCCCTTATGAAATGGAATATGGAATTATTGATTATCAATTTCAGCAGAAAAAGAAAGTCAGGGCCAGGCCAAGAAGGGAGGTTCACCTGGAGCTCCTGCCACCTGCCTCTGAGCAGGGGTCCCCTCACCCAGAAGTTCTCTGCCTGGACCTGTGGTCTAAGATAGCAGGCTTTGCGGCAAAGGGTATTACACCCAGAGCTGAGGGCCCCTGGTGATGACTTTCAGAAGAGGAGGTGAGAAGGGGTCTCGCGAGGCTACAGAGAGAAATGAGGAGGGCCTCACACCCACCTCCACTCCATCCAGCTAGGCTGCCTCTGCCCGACATCACTGTTAGCTGTCACCCACTCAGAGCGCCTCTCTTCCCAGGAATATTCCATGCAGGCAAGGTGAAGACCTTAGCTCGTACCAGGCTAGCCACACAGACAGAATCCTGCAGGCAGCAATTCCCAATGGGGTCCCAGGGAAAGATCAGCAGTTCTTAATATAGAAGGCTTCTCCAAGAAGTGCCAGGTCCTGGTTGGTCTCCAAGAGCCCTGAACTCTTAAGAATGTAATGATGGATGGGAGAAGGGATTTACCCAAAAGCTGGCTGTCAA
The DNA here is from genome assembly GCA_006408675.1 of Madoqua kirkii. Lineage (NCBI taxonomy): Eukaryota > Metazoa > Chordata > Mammalia > Artiodactyla > Bovidae > Madoqua > Madoqua kirkii. The sequence goes on from SJYC01120040.1 coordinate 20,984, forward strand.
ATCCTAAGGGCCTCAGGGGGGAAAAAAAAGAAAGAAGAGAAAAATGTGAGCTGGGTTAGATTGGGCTATTTGCTACAGTGGATGGAGGTGGTTTTAAAGCAACCCCACTGAGTTTTCCAGCACTCTTTGAAATACAGGTTCTTCCATAAGTAGTGTATTTTGGGAAAGTTTCTCTCTCTGCAGTTACATATATTTTGTATACACCCCCACACACACACACACACAATGCCCCACTGAGTTCTGGAAGCTATACCCTTAAAGGAGTAGGCTTAGATTTGGTGAGAAATAGCAGCCTAATGACAGGAGGGGCGTGGACAGCAGTCCTAATGGACCACGCTTGCCTTCCCTGTAGACTCTGTGTGGTTAGTTCAGCTTGTGCTGTTAAATAGTCCTAGAGAGGGCAGGGCAGAGTGGGGTACTTGGAGATCTCTAGGGCAGACTGGGGCACTGGGATATCTCCAGGCAACCTTCAAACCTGCAGTAACAGTGAATAAACCAGCAGAAGAGTAGGAAGCCTAAACTGAGTATCAGTGGTCACTCAGGGAGCTGACCCGGAAGTGGAAGTGCTGTGCTGGGCCCTTGGGGGGAGGCTCTGTTCGCAACAGGGCAGGTGGAGATGGTGGGGGGTTGTTTTTCTTCTTTGTTCATGCAGCAAGCTGGATCTCAGTTACCCAGCCAGGAATCACAGGAATCAAACCCAAACCCCAACCCCACCCCACCCCTGTGGCAGGGGAAGTCACAGGAATTAAGTTTTGAGGCCAGAAATGACTTCCACCCCCTCACCCCGCACACCCAGCAGGCAAGTCCCATCCCAGCCAGAAACTTCCAGTGAGCCCCTGTTGTATTTTGTCCAACACCTCTTCATGCAAAACATCACACAGCACAGAAAATGCATTTATTCAGCCCAGGGGAGCCAGGGGAGGGTCAGAAAGAGAAGAAGGGAGGAGCGAGCGGGAAAAGAGACAAGGCAGCTGCCAGTTGGGTTTCCATTCTGAGTGGCTGTTTCATGCCCACCTGTGGGGGAAAACTCGTCGGTGCCTTCACTGCCTGAGAGATCACCATTCACTGCTCTTACTAAGTGAAAGTGAAAGCGTTAGTTGCCAAGTCGTGTCCAACTCTCCGCAACCCCATGGACTGTAGCCCTCCAGGCTCCTCTGTCCATGGGATTCTCCAGGCAAGAACACTGGAGTGGGTTACCATTCCCTTCTCCATGGGATCTTCCCAGCCCAGGGATCAAACGTAAGTCACCTGCGTTGCAGGCAGATTCTTTACCATCTGAGCTACCAGGAAAGCTTGAGCTACCAGGACGCTCTTATTAAAACGCACTAAGCCTGAGGTTCATTCCTCTTCCGTGGACTTGGCCACTTGCCACACCACAGGTTCCTGCTCTAGGAATACTTAGAAGCATGCAGGGTAAGATTTGGACGCTTCCTCAGAAGAAGTATAAACCCACATTCCCCCTCCATCACCTCCCCACGCTACAGTCTGAGACATGCCTTCCTGGGAGGCAGTTGGGAAGAGCTTTGCATCGATACAAGGGAAACCAGAAGTTATAGGCTTTGATCCCTCAGGTAGACTTCATTTATTAACGTGTAAGTTTAAATCATATTTAATAAAAAGCCTTGTGACTTCCAAAATGCTAGGCCAGCCATCACTTTTCTTGAGAAAAGTAGCGCAAGGAGGTTCATCCATAGTTAAGTCTAGAAATCAACACAGATCCAAGTAAGCAAATGTTATACTGCAGGTCTAAACCACTGCAATAAAGCAAATACTGTAATAAAGTAAGTCACGTGATTTTGGGGGGGAGGTTTCCCAGTACGTATGGAAGTTATGTTTCCATTATACTGTAGTCTATTAAGTGTGCAATAGCACTTGTTAAAAAGCAACGTACAACGTACATTGCTTAATTTTAAAATACTTTATTTCTAAAAAATGCTAAACATCATCTGAGCCTTGAGTGGGTCATAATCATATTGCTGGTGGAATTCTTGCCTTGATATTGATGACTGCTGACTGATCGAGGTGGTGGTTCCTTGGGGTGGCTATGGCCGTTTCTTAAGACAATGAGTTTGCCACACTAACTGCCTCTTCCATTCATGAATTATTTCTCTGTAGCATGCAATGCTGCTTGAAAGCACTTTACCCACAGTAGAACTTCTTTTAAAAGCGGAGTCATTCTCTTAAACTTCGCCACTGCTGTATCAGCTAAGATTAGGGAATAGTCTAAATCCTTGGCTTTCCTGATGGCTCAGCTGGTAAATAATACACCTGCAATGAGGAGACCCCAGTTCGATTCCTGGGTCAGGAAGATCCCCTGGAGAGGGGAACGGCTACCCACTCCAGTAATCTGGCCTGGAGAATTCCAGGGACTGTATAGTCCATGGGGTCACAAAGAGTCGGACACGTCGGAGCGACTTTCACTTTTTTACTTTCACTAAATCCTTTGCTGCCATTTCAGCAGTCTTCACAGTATCTTCACCAGGAGTCACTCCCATCTCAAGAAACCTCTTTATTTACCCATCTGCAAGAAGCAACCGCTCCTCCATTAAAGTTTTATCATGAGGTTGCAGCAGTTCAGTCACATCCTCAGGCTCCACTTTTGTCCTAGCTCTCTCGCTATTTCCACCATCTCTGCAGGTACTTCCTCCCATTAATTATCTTCCCTGGATTTTCTGGATAATTTGCTGTGGCTTCTACATCAGCACTTATCGCTTCACCTTGTGCTTTGACACAGTGGAAATGGCTTCCTTCCTTGAACCTCATTGACCAGCCTCTCCTAGCTTCAAGCTTTTCTTCTGCGGCTTTCTCTCCTCTCTCAGACTTCTTCGAAGTGAGAGGTAAGGGCCTTGCTCTGGGTTTGGCCTTGGATTAAAGGAATGTTGGGACGGGTCTGATCTTTCATCCAGACCACTAAAACTTTCTCTGTGTCAGCAGTAGGCTCTTCCACTTTCCTGTGATTCGTTTGTTCGCTAACTGCTTGGCACAAGAGGTCCAGCTTTTGGCCTGTCTGAGCTTTGGACATGCGTGCCTGTGCGTGCGTGCTAAGGCACTTCAGTCGTGGCTGACTCTGCAATCCGTGGGCTGTAACCTGCCGGGCTCCTCTGTCCACGGGGATTCTCCAGGCAAGAATCCTGGAGTGGGTTTCCATGCCCTCCTCCAGGGGATCTTCCCAGCCCAGGGATCGAACCTTCATCTCTAGCCCTTCTGCATTGGCGGGCGGGTTCTTTGCCACTAGCGCCCTTTGGGATGCCCTGCTTTTGACATGCCTTCCTCATTGAAACAGAAGTTAGAAATGACTCGGGTTGAAATGGGATGGACTCCTCTTCCTTCCACTTGAACACTGAGCAGCCGCTGTAGGTTATTAACTGGCCTGATTTCAATGCTGCTGCGTCTCAGGGCACAGAGAGGCCCGACTGGAGGGAAGGATGAGGGGACAGCTGGATGGTGGAGCGGTCAGAACACACACAACATTCATGGACTAGGCCCGCTTTCTTACACAGGCATGTTTGTGGCCCCCAAAACAATTACAAAAGCAACATCAAAGATCACCGATCACCTTAACAAATATAATCATGCCAAAGTCTGAAATATGGCAAGAATTACCAAAATGTGACACAGGGACAAAACATGAGCAGACGCTGATGGAAAAACGGCACCACTAGGGTGCTCGACACAGGCTTGCCGCAAACCTTCCATTTGTAAAACATGCATTATGTGGGAAAGGCGATACAGCGAAGCTCAATAAACTGAGGACTGGCTGTAAACAGACTTACCGTGTATATTCCATTGTCAAGATAATATCCTTTCTTTGTTTACCGAGCATTAACAAGAAACAACACTTACAAATAAAACCAGTTAACCATCTAAACAAGTACACTGTGCTTAATACAGGAAATTGGATTTGTTCCCTTAAGTCATAAAATTCTGTTTAGGGAATTGAGTTTGTTTGCTATGGTTGTAAAATGAGCTCACTAGTGAATTAATTTAATCCAGCATTCTGCACATGGTGTTGATTTTCCTGCTGGTCAGAAAATCTCCGATTCCTTGGATTGTTTTTCTCAGGCTTATAAGGGTCTAAAAAATAAGCTGCCACTCTAACAGCTCTAAATCCAAACAGATTGCAACTTTTATTTTTCCCTAACAGAGCCATGAAATTAGAAGACGCTTACTCCTTGGAAGAAAAGTCATGATCAACCTAGACAGCATATTCAAAAGCAGAGACATTGCTTTGCCAACTAAGGTCCGTCTAGTCAAGGCTATGGTTTTTCCTGTGGTCATGTATAGATGTGAGAGTTGGACTGTGAAGAAGGCTAAGCGCCGAAGAATTGATGCTTTTGAACTCTGGTGTTGGAGAAGGCTCTTGAGAGTCCCTTGGACTGCAAGGAGATCCAACCAGTCCATTCTGAAGGAGATCAACTCTGGGATTTCTTTGGAAGGAATGATGCTAAAGCTGAAACTCCAGTACTTTGGCCACTTCATGTGAAGAGCTGACACACTGGAAAAGACTCTGATGCTGGGAGGGATTGGGGGCAGGAGGAGAAGGGGACGACTGAGGATGAGATGGCTGGATGGCATCACGGACTCGATGGGTGTGAGTCTGAGTGAACTCTGGGAGATGGTGATGAGTAGGGAGGCCTGGCGTGCTGCGATTTATGGGGTCGAAAAGAGTCAGACACGACTGAGTGACTGAACTGAACAGAGTCATAACTGTTTTGAGTCAAACTCGATCCCAATATTCGAGGGATCCAAAACAAAAGTGCCATGATTTCTGAACACGGCTCTTCCTATCATAGAGAAAACGTTTGTAACTAAATTGTACAAAATAGATCCACATTGAACTTGTAAACAGAATCCTATTTCACAGAGTAACAGGGGGACCTGTTATCTGGCAAAGCATCTTGATGTAAAACCATGGACCATAGCTAATTTTACTGTTTGAGATTTTTGTATATTGACTGTTCCTTTTAAATGGAAGCCTGTGTTAATATTGTAGTTCATTCTTTTCACCGCTGTCCCTTGGATAAATAGGCTACAATAATGAGTGATTACTATGTCAATAACACCTCATCTTGGAATAACAACTCGCAATTTACACAGACTGCTTCATCTGATCATCAGAATATCTTGTGTGGTGAGTTTCTCTCCCGTTTCACAGATGAAGGAACTGAGGCTCTGAGAGGTTATATGACTTGCTGAAGGTAGCCAGCCAGTAGGTTACAGGGTGTGCGTCTTCAGATGCCAAGTCCTGTGTCCTTCCAGCGCACACAATGTCACATAGGGAATCAAGCTTCTCCCCTTCTCCAGGGAGGCTGTATCTGCAGATGTAGTCGGTGTGAGTGAGCACGTGGAAAGCTTTAGACTTCTGTCCACGTATTTTGCTATGGCAGAGCCCTATGTCTCTACTAGAAAGGCTTAGCAAACAATTTTAACTTTCTGATCTACACTTCTGAAAAACATTTCTTCTTGAAGGGAGACATTCGGGCCATTTCCTGGTTAACATTTGCAAAGCGCTGCAGGAAACTCATTAGCTTGGAAGGAACATGATCACGGCAGTTGCATTTGGAAACAGAAGGTGAGGCGTTAATTATTAACATGATATCACCCCAAAGATTCACGCAGAATGATTAACGGTGCTGTTGGGAATGTTAGGACGGAAAGAACAGAGCCCTTGAAGCCATTCCTGGAGCAAGAAAAGGCCTGGCTCCTTCTCTGAGTGTTCACAGCAAGGACCCAGCGGGAAAGAACAACTTGTTATTCTTATTCTTCCTTATTAAAATGCATTAAGCCATTCCAGCGCCTACAAGGTGACAGATTCAGCCTTTGTTGAGGCACCAGCATTTGCAAGTCTATAAACTCAAGACATCTTTGTTGGGCCAAGGCTCAAAGTTAGTCTTGGGTGCCTGGTGAGGGGCAGGGTGCACAGCTGGCCCAGGGATTCCAATCATTCACTGGGGAGGATCAGGATCAGCCTCACATCCCCATGCTGCAGGCCGGAATGGACCTCACTGAACACCTGGGTGCCTCCAGGAAGAGAAGGAACAGTATCTGGAGAGTGGGTTGCGGGTGAGGAGCAAAATTAACTGGTGTTTGCATGGCACCATCTATGAGCCAAGCACTGTGTGAAGTGCTCCCTGTTATCTAACTGAATCCTTGTAGAACAGCAACTCTGAGTTATCATGTCCATTTTAGAGATCTGCACACTGAGGCGTGGTGCACTGACTTACAGCGTCACGCGGGTGAGTGGCCGAGCCAGATTCACACTCGTGGGGCCTAATTCCAGGCCCCATCCTCCCAAGAGGAGGAAGGGCAGCTGGAATTGACCAAGGGAATGGTAGATAGAAGCAAGGACACGGAGGATGAAACATTCAGGAGGTAGGAATTTAAGAAGTGCCAAGGGAAATTCGAGGTTGGTGTCTATGAAGAACCTTATGTGTCAGGCTTAGAGGTCTGTGCTTAACTTGGTAAATAATAGGAGCCTTTGAATACCAAACCATCTCTCCTCAGTAAATTGTATTTACTGATGTATTGGCTTTATCTAGGACCCAAGTTTTTCTAAGAATATTTAACACATATATAAATACAGAAAACACTTACTATACTAAGGTCAGACTGGAAGAATGTAAATTCTGTAATACGAACCGATAGTCAACCATAAGCAGTTTCACTTATCAACAGGTTATGTCATCGACAAGTTAAATGCCACCAAAGAACAAAGGCAAACACATACTCACTGAGAGTGAACAGTGGCCATCCTAGGCTTTTCAAAGCAGATCGCTTTATACACTGATAGGCATTTGATTTTTACCTTAAAAGACTATTTTGGTATGTGTTTTATGATTATAAAAGTAATACAGGCTTACTGCAGAAAACTTGGGAAATGCAGAAAAGCACCAATACGTGTCTGCCTGGTTTATAGCACTACCTGCTGGCTCTCCTACTTGGCTGCCATTTCTTTTAACAAAACACACTCTAGTGTTTTTCTAACGTGTGAAGCATTCTCTCAATTACTCCCCAGGATTCGGTTCACACCTATGACCAGTACCTACCACACTTGTTAGGTCCTCAACTTCCTTCTGTGTCTTTTTCTCTCCCTTCGCCTCTCTCTTTAAGAAAACTCCATCTCATGGGTGACCTAAAGCAGAGGCCAAGCTTCCTGCACATCCTCACCCTGACCGCTTAGCCTGGCAGCGCTCGAACTTGCCTTTCGCTCTCATTCACTGGACAGTTCTAGGTCTAGAGTTTAAAGGTAAAAAATCAAATCATGGCCTTAGGCTGGCATTCAGATTAACAAGCACCGCCTGGGGAAAGAAAAACTTTAATACATAAGCATAAAAGTAACCTGTAGATGGGTTATAAGGAGAGAAAGGATCACTTTCATTTGTCAAAACAGGCTCCTCCCGAGGAGTGATAACTTCAGATGTCTTTCAGACTCTTTCTCCTCGCAGTCAACATTCATTTTCTAATCATTTATTGAGCACCTATGAGGTCCTACAGGAGATAAAAGGGTTTCCCCAATGGCTCAGTGGTAAGAATCCACCTGCAATAACGGAGACACAGGAGTTGCAAGTTCAATCCGTGGGTTGGGAAGATCCCCTGGAGGAGGGCATGGCACCCCACTCCAGTGTTCTTGCCTGAAGAATCCCATGGGCAGAGGAGCCTGGCGGGCTCCAGTCCACGGGGTCGCAGAGTCAGGCACGACTGAAGCATCTGAGCACAGTACTGCGTGGGAGACACAGAAATATGCAAGGTAGGGTGTGGCCTTAGGCAGTTTCAGACCTATAGGTTAAAAAGTTTTCAATGAGGTAAAATATGTTAAGTGGCCTAAGGTGGCTGGGATGCTCTGGACATTCAGAGAAGGGATCAGGCATCAGAGAGGGGAATTCTCCCCTGAGAGAGGGGATCAGGCATCTGACTCAGGTCTTGGAGTACAGACAAGAGACACACGTGAGATGTGCGTTGGTGTACGTGTGTGTGCGCGCCCGGGGGAGTGGGGGAGGGGATCTGAGGCAGGAAGAACAGACGGGGCAAAGGCAGGGAGCCCTAGAGACCAGGCAGCGTGTAGGGAAGAGAGGAGCCAAACTGAACGGAAGCAGAGGGAGGAACAGAAGAGGCTGGAAAGGAAGCGCGCGAGCCCCTGGCTGAGGGCCCGGGATGGCAGAGTTTGGACTCCATTCCCACTAGACTGGAACTACTCCGTCATTCACCAAATGTTTCCTTATCACGAGGTGAAGTGAAGAGAGAGTCGCTCAGTCGTGTCCGACTCTCTGCGACCCCATGGACTCTGAAGGAACAGTATCTGGAGAGTGGGTTGCGGGTGAGGAGCAAAATTAACTGGTGTTTGCATGGCACCATCTATGAGCCAAGCACTGTGTGAAGTGCTCCCTGTTATCTAACTGAATCCTTGTAGAACAGCAACTCTGAGTTATCATGTCCATTTTAGAGATCTGCACACTGAGGCGTGGTGCACTGACTTACAGCGTCACGCGGGTGAGTGGCCGAGCCAGATTCACACTCGTGGGGCCTAATTCCAGGCCCCATCCTCCCAAGAAGGAGGAAGGGCAGCTGGAATTGACCAAGGGAATGGTAGATAGAAGCAAGGACACGGAGGATGAAACATTCAGGAGGTAGGAATTTAAGAAGTGCCAAGGGAAATTCGAGGTTGGTGTCTATGAAGAACCTTATGTGTCAGGCTTAGAGGTCTGTGCTTAACTTGGTAAATAATAGGAGCCTTTGAATACCAAACCATCTCTCCTCAGTAAATTGTATTTACTGATGTATTGGCTTTATCTAGGACCCAAGTTTTTCTAAGAATATTTAACACATATATAAATACAGAAAACACTTACTATACTAAGGTCAGACTGGAAGAATGTAAATTCTGTAATACGAACCGATAGTCAACCATAAGCAGTTTCACTTATCAACAGGTTATGTCATCGACAAGTTAAATGCCACCAAAGAACAAAGGCAAACACATACTCACTGAGAGTGAACAGTGGCCATCCTAGGCTTTTCAAAGCAGATCGCTTTATACACTGATAGGCATTTGATTTTTACCTTAAAAGACTATTTTGGTATGTGTTTTATGATTATAAAAGTAATACAGGCTTACTGCAGAAAACTTGGGAAATGCAGAAAAGCACCAATACGTGTCTGCCTGGTTTATAGCACTACCTGCTGGCTCTCCTACTTGGCTGCCATTTCTTTTAACAAAACACACTCTAGTGTTTTTCTAACGTGTGAAGCATTCTCTCAATTACTCCCCAGGATTCGGTTCACACCTATGACCAGTACCTACCACACTTGTTAGGTCCTCAACTTCCTTCTGTGTCTTTTTCTCTCCCTTCGCCTCTCTCTTTAAGAAAACTCCATCTCATGGGTGACCTAAAGCAGAGGCCAAGCTTCCTGCACATCCTCACCCTGACCGCTTAGCCTGGCAGCGCTCGAACTTGCCTTTCGCTCTCATTCACTGGACAGTTCTAGGTCTAGAGTTTAAAGGTAAAAAATCAAATCATGGCCTTAGGCTGGCATTCAGATTAACAAGCACCGCCTGGGGAAAGAAAAACTTTAAATACATAAGCATAAAAGTAACCTGTAGATGGGTTATAAGGAGAGAAAGGATCACTTTCATTTGTCAAAACAGGCTCCTCCCGAGGAGTGATAACTTCAGATGTCTTTCAGACTCTTTCTCCTCGCAGTCAACATTCATTTTCTAATCATTTATTGAGCACCTATGAGGTCCTACAGGAGATAAAAGGGTTTCCCCAATGGCTCAGTGGTAAGAATCCACCTGCAATAACGGAGACACAGGAGTTGCAAGTTCAATCCGTGGGTTGGGAAGATCCCCTGGAGGAGGGCATGGCACCCCACTCCAGTGTTCTTGCCTGAAGAATCCCATGGGCAGAGGAGCCTGGCGGGCTCCAGTCCACGGGGTCGCAGAGTCAGGCACGACTGAAGCATCTGAGCACAGTACTGCGTGGGAGACACAGAAATATGCAAGGTAGGGTGTGGCCTTAGGCAGTTTCAGACCTATAGGTTAAAAAGTTTTCAATGAGGTAAAATATGTTAAGTGGCCTAAGGTGGCTGGGATGCTCTGGACATTCAGAGAAGGGATCAGGCATCAGAGAGGGGAATTCTCCCCTGAGAGAGGGGATCAGGCATCTGACTCAGGTCTTGGAGTACAGACAAGAGACACACGTGAGATGTGCGTTGGTGTACGTGTGTGTGCGCGCCCGGGGGAGTGGGGGAGGGGATCTGAGGCAGGAAGAACAGACGGGGCAAAGGCAGGGAGCCCTAGAGACCAGGCAGCGTGTAGGGAAGAGAGGAGCCAAACTGAACGGAAGCAGAGGGAGGAACAGAAGAGGCTGGAAAGGAAGCGCGCGAGCCCCTGGCTGAGGGCCCGGGATGGCAGAGTTTGGACTCCATTCCCACTAGACTGGAACTACTCCGTCATTCACCAAATGTTTCCTTATCACGAGGTGAAGTGAAGAGAGAGTCGCTCAGTCGTGTCCGACTCTCTGCGACCCCATGGACTCATCCGTGGAATTCTCCAGGCCAGAATACTGGAGTGGGCAGCCTTTCCCTTCTCCAGGGGATCTTCCCAGCCCGGGGATGGAACTCAGGTCTCCTGCATTGCAGGCGGATTCTTTACCAGCTGAACCACAAGGGAAGCCTGTTTCCTTATCATAGACACCATCAGATAGAGACAGAAAAACAACTCGTGGGCCCTTGCTCTCAGCACGGAATTCCATGATGATTTAACTTTCTGGAAAGATAGTTTAAACTCAAAAACACCTTATCTAGAGCAGAACAAAACCAGCCAAGATGCAACACTAGTGACAGGAATTTTTTCTTTTTTTTTTTTTTGCCGAGTGACAAGCTGTCCCAGAAGTTAATCACTAAGAACAACACTCACTTGACTGTGATTCAAGTCATGTCCGACTCTTCGCGACCCCATGGACTGTAGCCTGCCAGGCTCCTCTGCCCATGGGATTCTCCAGGCAAGAAGGCTGGTGTGGGTTGCCATGCCCTCCTCCAGGAGATCTTCCTGACCCAGGGTCAAACTCCTCTCACTTACATCTCCTGCATTGGTAGATGGAATTTTTACCACTACCACCACCCAGGAAACCCCACTCACTTGATTCCTTACTCGTAAGTCTGCAGTTTGGGATGGTCTTGATGGACACAGCTTATCTCTTTTCCATGTGGTGCTAGCTTGGGTAGCTTGATCGACAGGGTCTGGCTAGAACGGCCAACGTGTGTCATACGTCTGGGTCTCAGAACTCACCGTGGGCTGGTGTGGCTGTACCCTGAAGGCTTGTGAGCTTTGCAATTTCTTAGCCTTGAGGCCAGAGACAGCAAAGAGAGAGCTGAGAGATGGCAGTGGGACATTGATGGTTTCTCAGGGGATCTTACACAAAGGTTCCTGGATCAACAACTCCCCGTGTGCAGCAGAGGGCAGGTGGGACATGCCAACAGCCTCCTCCACTCCGGGAAGGAGGAGGCTACCATTTATAGGGGGGAATTGATGTCAGGTGGTCTCATCAGTTACCAGGGAATAATTAAGCCCTATAATTTAGAAGACTGTATAGTCATGTGAGTGAAGTGGGGACTGGCCAAGCAGGGCATATCCAGAGAACAAGAGAACAACCTTCTTGAGAGGGGGAGTCCCATAATAGGGGTCCTCAGTTCTCCTCCACGTGGCATCTCCGCGTAGTTACCTTGGTCTTCCTTCCAAAACGGAGACTTCAGCCATTCTTCTTTCTTCCCGGTGGTCTGGCTGTTGATGCGGCAGCTGGCTCACCCAGACTGCAAACCAGGAAGCTGCTGGGGCTCTTAGAGCATAGCTAGAACCTGCACGTGGCCCTGGCAGCGCGTGCCAGTGGTTACAGCAGGTCCCAAAGCCAGCCCCGATTTGAGGGCGGAGGGTCACCCAAGGACAGGAGGCCCAATTCACGGGAAGACACCAAAGTAATGATATACCACAAATCTTAAAGGCGTTCCACAGCATCTTCCACAACTTTAATCAACCGAGGGGCCTTAAGTGCACAGATGTTTGTGCTTCCGGGTGGGTGACCTCCTGCCCCTCCACCCCCACCTGTTTGAATGCAGTCATTTCTCACGCAGTCACTGATCACTGACTAGAATCGCAGTAGATTCTGAACCAACCTTGCAGCTTAGTTTTGAACAGGCCACCACCATCTGAGAAGGAAGAGGTCTCAGAATCATCTCACCAGCTCAGTCCCCAGTCTGGATGACTCCCTAGAGCTCCTGCTGTCGAGTATCCCAGCGTCAAGACAGGAAGAAAGCAAGCCCACTCGTGCCTGGCTCCAGCCGCCCCTTCTGCCCCCTCCCACAGCCTGTCTCTCCCAGGACACATGGCACCCCCTTGACTGTGTTATGTGGTCCTGTCTTTGGAGAGCTGGGACAGAAAACTGAGCCCCTGGTGCTGAGCCCTGCATTGCGATCCCTCTGCAGCATCTGTGGCCTTCTGTGTTTTCCAGTTTCAAGGCGGGACATAGTTGGTCCAGGTGTGACCCAAACGCCAAGATCAGCAGTAAATACCGGGATTTCCAGGAGAAGACTGAGAAGTCATCTGGCTGGAGGGAAGCTGGGAGGGACTGTGAGATTTTCCTTCTCATAAGATTCATAAGACTTTTCGCTTTTTATAAAATTTATAGGATTTTTATAAGAGGGACTGTGAAATTAAACTCAATATAAGATTAATGTGACCCCACTTATAACTAGGATTGATCACCAAAAAACTGACATAGTAGCCAAGAGATGATTAATAAAAATGTATACTTAGTACACATAAAAGCAAAAGTTAACTGAGTCAAACAGACGAGCAGCAGTGGCGAGTTTTTTTTTTTAATTAGTTTTATTTTTTTACATTTCTAACCATCCATCAGTTATTCCATAACAAGGCAGTGTGCTGACTGAATGTAGGCTCCACAGTCAGGGTTTGAATTCCGCTTCGATTAATTACTGGGTTATCTTGGGCAAGTTAATTTCCTGTGCCTTGGGCTTAATTTCCCTGTTTTCTTGGGCTTCCCTGGTGGCTCAGATGGTAAAGAATCCACCTGCAATGCGGGAGACCTGGGTTGGGTCCCCAGGTTGGGAAGATCTCCTAGAGAAGGGAACGGCTACCCACTCCAGTATTCTGACGTGGAGAATTCCATGGACAGAGGAGCCTGGGGGGCTATAGTCCATGGGGTCGCAAAGACAGTGACTTTCACTTTAGTTTTCTTACCTATAAATTGAGGGTACTAATAGTACCTTTCTCACAGCTTGTTGTGAATATTAAATAATACCTGCAAAGTGCTTAGTACCCAGTGAACTATAAACATCTCAATACACATTATTCATTATTAATATTCCACAGATTACCATTAGCTCGAGGTTTTTCAACACATGCTTTATCGATTTTTTTCTCTTTATTAACTCTTGTTTGGAATACCTTGGAGACACTGGCTGTTGACAGTGATGAGCAGCTAGAAACTGCCCTCCACACTAACTTCTTGGTACCTTGGCCAACTCTAAATAGGTCTCACCAGAAAAAGGTATTAATAGCAAATGGCAAAGGCTCAATAGCAGATTGAAAAAAAAAACTTTAGGTAATATTCTCCTAAACCTTAAAAATTAAAAAGAAAGGTTGGCGACAGAGGTATCCTTAAGAAGAAAAATGCTGAGAAAAAAGCACCGAATCCACGTATACTTTAAATGTTTTAAAGAAAAGACGCACCTTATCATCAAACTTGTATGGAAGAAAATGAGGCATATGCTATTTAGAATTTACTTTCGACGCAGCTATACAATTCCACAGTCTTAAGTTTGCCATCAATTGCTCTCCCAACATCCCATTTTCTATCGCAACCACCAGAGGCAGCAGAGCATCCGAAGGGTTAAAAGAGGGGGACTATCGGCCCCCCGCCATGCGCTCACTGGACCCACCTCCCTGACGCTCTGTCTACAGGATTTTATTTGCATAGAAGAACTGCAGGAGCTCGGGATGGTAGTGGCTCTGAAAGAAATTGGCAAAGGGACACGTGAGGGAAGGATCCAGTAAACCTCCTCGACTCTAGAACCAGTAGACGGTCATCAAAGGCTGAGCTTGAGGATAAACAACTTTCAGGGTCTCAGAGGAGGAGGCAGCATCACTGGCATTCACTCAGAGATCAAAGACAGGTGGTGCCAGTGGTAAAGAGCCCACCTGCCCCTGCAAGAGATGCAACGCAGGTTCCATCCCCGGGTCAGGACGATCCCCTGGAGGTGGGCATGGCAGCCCACTCCAGCATTCCTGCCTGGAGGATCCCATGGACAGAGGAGCCTGG
>SJYC01120041.1:0-34766 GCA_006408675.1 Madoqua kirkii
GAACCAACCTTGCAGCTTAGTTTTGAACAGGCCACCACCATCTGAGAAGGAAGAGGTCTCAGAATCATCTCACCAGCTCAGTCCCCAGTCTGGATGACTCCCTAGAGCTCCTGCTGTCGAGTATCCCAGCGTCAAGACAGGAAGAAAGCAAGCCCACTCGTGCCTGGCTCCAGCCGCCCCTTCTGCCCCCTCCCACAGCCTGTCTCTCCCAGGACACATGGCACCCCCTTGACTGTGTTATGTGGTCCTGTCTTTGGAGAGCTGGGACAGAAAACTGAGCCCCTGGTGCTGAGCCCTGCATTGCGATCCCTCTGCAGCATCTGTGGCCTTCTGTGTTTTCCAGTTTCAAGGCGGGACATAGTTGGTCCAGGTGTGACCCAAACGCCAAGATCAGCAGTAAATACCGGGATTTCCAGGAGAAGACTGAGAAGTCATCTGGCTGGAGGGAAGCTGGGAGGGACTGTGAGATTTTCCTTCTCATAAGATTCATAAGACTTTTCGCTTTTTATAAAATTTATAGGATTTTTATAAGAGGGACTGTGAAATTAAACTCAATATAAGATTAATGTGACCCCACTTATAACTAGGATTGATCACCAAAAAACTGACATAGTAGCCAAGAGATGATTAATAAAAATGTATACTTAGTACACATAAAAGCAAAAGTTAACTGAGTCAAACAGACGAGCAGCAGTGGCGAGTTTTTTTTTTTAATTAGTTTTATTTTTTTACATTTCTAACCATCCATCAGTTATTCCATAACAAGGCAGTGTGCTGACTGAATGTAGGCTCCACAGTCAGGGTTTGAATTCCGCTTCGATTAATTACTGGGTTATCTTGGGCAAGTTAATTTCCTGTGCCTTGGGCTTAATTTCCCTGTTTTCTTGGGCTTCCCTGGTGGCTCAGATGGTAAAGAATCCACCTGCAATGCGGGAGACCTGGGTTGGGTCCCCAGGTTGGGAAGATCTCCTAGAGAAGGGAACGGCTACCCACTCCAGTATTCTGACGTGGAGAATTCCATGGACAGAGGAGCCTGGGGGGCTATAGTCCATGGGGTCGCAAAGACAGTGACTTTCACTTTAGTTTTCTTACCTATAAATTGAGGGTACTAATAGTACCTTTCTCACAGCTTGTTGTGAATATTAAATAATACCTGCAAAGTGCTTAGTACCCAGTGAACTATAAACATGCTCAATACACATTATTCATTATTAATATTCCACAGATTACCATTAGCTCGAGGTTTTTCAACACATGCTTTATCGATTTTTTTCTCTTTATTAACTCTTGTTTGGAATACCTTGGAGACACTGGCTGTTGACAGTGATGAGCAGCTAGAAACTGCCCTCCACACTAACTTCTTGGTACCTTGGCCAACTCTAAATAGGTCTCACCAGAAAAAGGTATTAATAGCAAATGGCAAAGGCTCAATAGCAGATTGAAAAAAAAAACTTTAGGTAATATTCTCCTAAACCTTAAAAATTAAAAAGAAAGGTTGGCGACAGAGGTATCCTTAAGAAGAAAAATGCTGAGAAAAAAGCACCGAATCCACGTATACTTTAAATGTTTTAAAGAAAAGACGCACCTTATCATCAAACTTGTATGGAAGAAAATGAGGCATATGCTATTTAGAATTTACTTTCGACGCAGCTATACAATTCCACAGTCTTAAGTTTGCCATCAATTGCTCTCCCAACATCCCATTTTCTATCGCAACCACCAGAGGCAGCAGAGCATCCGAAGGGTTAAAAGAGGGGGACTATCGGCCCCCCGCCATGCGCTCACTGGACCCACCTCCCTGACGCTCTGTCTACAGGATTTTATTTGCATAGAAGAACTGCAGGAGCTCGGGATGGTAGTGGCTCTGAAAGAAATTGGCAAAGGGACACGTGAGGGAAGGATCCAGTAAACCTCCTCGACTCTAGAACCAGTAGACGGTCATCAAAGGCTGAGCTTGAGGATAAACAACTTTCAGGGTCTCAGAGGAGGAGGCAGCATCACTGGCATTCACTCAGAGATCAAAGACAGGTGGTGCCAGTGGTAAAGAGCCCACCTGCCCCTGCAAGAGATGCAACGCAGGTTCCATCCCCGGGTCAGGACGATCCCCTGGAGGTGGGCATGGCAGCCCACTCCAGCATTCCTGCCTGGAGGATCCCATGGACAGAGGAGCCTGGCGGGCTACAGTCCATAGGGTCACAAGGGGTTGGACACAATTTAAGCGACCTAATACACACACACACACACAGATCTAAACAGGAGCTGCCAATGCATTTTGTGCACAGTCGTCTGGGTGTTTTGCCATTTACATTGCGTTGTGGGTCAATTACGGTTGCTTTATGGGGGCAATTCCCTGGTGTGCCGACCACCTTCCGCCTTAACACCGGCATCGGCTGCGCAGGGACTGGAAGAGCGTCTCCTGCCCTCGCTCACTCACCAGCTGCCGGCAGAGTTTAGAGTTCCTTTGATCCTCCTCATTCTGGAAGCTGTAGTCCTTGCTTTGTCTCAGATACGGAGAACAGGCTCGAAAAGTTGTTTTGCAGGCCTGAGACAAATAATATTACCACGTTATGGTCACAAACGTGAGAGAGTTTTATAATCCCAAGCAAGGAGGAAGAATGTACTGATCTGTGATCTGGGGACCACTGAAAGTGTGAACATCACCTCCAGAAAGTTTGAAAATTTGAATCTTAAAGGATTTCTGCTTGTGTTTTTTATTTTTTCAAATTTTAAGCTTTTCATTTTGTATTGGGGTGTAACTGAAGAACAATGTTGTGATAGTTTCAAATGAACGGAGAAGGGACTCAGCCATGCGTATATAGGTATGTATGCTCCCCCAGATTCCTCCCATCCAGCATGGCACATAGCTTTGAGAGGATTTATGCTTATGCAATGATCATGTCTATAACTTGGGCCTGCAGGGGAGGGCAAAGCTTGAGTTTACCACAACCCTTCCTGTCTCATCAAAAGTAGTGCTGGACTGCTATATTTAAATGGGTAACCAACAATGACCTACTGCAGAGCACAGGGAACTGTACTCCATGTTATGCGGCAGCCTGGATGGGAGGGGAGTGTGGAGGACAAGGGATACATGTATGTGTGGCTGAGTCCCTCTGTTCACCTGAAACTATCACAACATTGTTAATCGGGATACCCTAACACAAAATGAAAAGTTTAAAAAAACTATTTTAAAAAGTCGTGCTAGATTCCTAAATTCAATCTTAGTCTCTCTCTCTCCCTCTCCTTCCCTCATGCACCGCCTTAAAGAAGATCAGTGATTTAGTGGAACCCTTTGCTGGGCTTCCCTGATCGCTCAGGTGGTAAAGAATCCACCTGCAATGTGGGAGACCTGGGTTTGATCCCTGGGTTGGGAAGATCCCCTGGAGAAGGGATAGGCTACCCACTCCAATATTCTGGCCTGGAGAATTCCATGGACTGTGTAGTCTATGGGGTCCGACAAAAAATCAGACACGATTGAGTGACTTTCACTTGCTCCTGATGGTTTTGAAACTCTCACCTGCTCTAAAGCAGCCCTGAGGTCCAGCCAGTCCCATTAGGACACATTTTCTCCAAGAATGAAACAAAAATTTCGTGGCTCAGACAGTAAAGAATCAGCCTGCAATGCAGGAGACTCGGGTTCAATCCCTGGGTTGGGAAGACCCCCTGGAGAAGGGAAAGGCAACCCACTCCAATATTCTTCCCTGGAGAATCTCTTGGACAGAGGAGCCTGGCGGGCTATAGTCCATGGGGTCACAAAGAGTCTCACACAACTGAGCGATTAACACACTTCTCACTTTTCATCGGAAGCTAAGAAGCCAAATCTGAACCAGGTGGGAAATCTGAACCAGGTGCGGTGACAAAAGCTAGCTGGGTGTGAACAAATCTCCTCTGAGAGGAGCTGCTGCCCCAAAGAGTCAGCCAGCACCTCCCTGCCCCTTCTCCATCAGCCTGACTGTATCTGGCATCGACAGGGGCCAGAACCAGGCAGGCAGGGCAGGTACAGATGGAAAAGAACACCCCTGCTCAGAGCGGAGTCAGGGAGCCAGCAGAGAGGCCCCTTCTCCAGGACTCACACGGATGCTCCTCTGAGCATCCACGATGGAACTGGCCGCAGCGGAGGGCCTGGCATCCTGACTCAGCAGGGCTGCCTCCCCGCTCCCACCACAAACGGTGCCATGGTTCCAGGTGGTTGCCCAGAGAGGCTCAAACTTACCTTGGCCACCTGAGGATTCCTGTCTTGTAAGTGGGTCATGAGGGAGTCCTGAGTCTGCTTCACCTGACGGGTGAAGAACCTCCTCCACTTCCGTCCAGCGAGGGCAGCCAGTTGCCCAAACAAGACAAAGGCCGAGTATCTCAGGCTGTCATTCTCCTGTGGGTCCCCGTGAACAGAACAAACCCCAGTCAGTGCCACAAAGAGTGCATCTTGGGACAGCGCGGCCCTACTTCCTGCATGCTCCAGGTGGGCCCTGACCTCCCGTCTCGGCACTCGGGCGGCTGGGCTGGGGGACGGAGAGGAGACCCCCTGAGTCTGCACTGAGGCTCTCCTCCAGCAGACACGGGCATCACTGGGCTTCTCTCAGCTCCCCAGACTTTTTCTTCATTATTTAACGTTTGGAGATTAACGATGTTTACAGGGTTCAAAATTCAAAATAACCAAGTATTATGGGCTTCCCTGGTGGCTCAGATGGTAAAGAATCTGCCTGCCATGCAGGACATCCAGGTTTGATCAATTCAAAATAAACCAAAAGGGTTTATTAAAAAAAATAAAAAAGTAAATCTGCTTCCTACACTTCTCCACCTGCCGCCAAAGTTGCCTCTCCACAAAGTCATGTTTTTTGTATGTAGCCCTTCAGAAAATTAAGAAGGAAAAAATAAAATATATATTATTATATAGCCCTTTCCCACATTTTTACACAAATGGACATGGACCATTCCACTGTTAGGCACCTTGGTTTTTCATCAGTCTCTCTGGGAGCTCTTTCCCATGTCAATCCAAACAGAGGTTTTTGGCGGGGCAGGGGCTGGGGGGGTTTGTGCGTCATAATTCATCTGACCCACTCCCTGTTACCACTCCCAGCATGCTTGCCAGGCCGTCTCTCTACTTTGGTCTGAATTCTCCCACATGCAGCAGAAATCATTGTTTCTTTCCTGAATCCTGCCAGCTCTCCAGCTCTGGATATGATTGCCTGGTGTGTTCCCGACTGCAGGTCAGCACCTTCATGCCTTTCTCCGTCTCCCCAGGGAGTTGTCTAGTCCAAGCATTTCCCTGCCCAGGTTGGGAGATAGCAGATGTTTGCCCAGAATCACAGGATGAGGGAACAGAGAACCAGAGTGGTAACCCCGTCTCCCGACTCATGGTAAAGGAATTTTTATATCAGTGTTTCCTGATTCTCATCAGCTCCAGGTGAACCAGAGGGAACCGGACTGGGACGGGCCTCCCACCTACAACTGGGGGGCCACAGACATTCAGCAAGACTGGACACCACTGGCCACTTGTGAAACAATGTTTCGCATGTGTGACACACACAGAAATTGCCTTAGTGTTGCATTCTCCACTGTCCTCCCAGCGTGTGTGTGTGTAATTCAAGTCAGCTAGTGCTCACTGTGGAGAAGGAAATGGCAACCCACTCCAGTGTTCTGCCTGGAGAATCCCAGGGACAGGGGAGCCTGGTGGGCTGCTGTCTATGGGGTTGCACAGAGTCAGACACAACTGAAGTGACTTAGCAGCAGCAGCAGCAGCGCTCACTGAGTCCTGACTCCATCTGAAGCACTACCCTAATGAGATGCACAGAGGTGGGTAAGGGGCTGTCTGCACCCCCAGGAGTCTGACAGTTATCTAAAGGGGACATAGCACAGGCAGACAGGGAAGAACGCTCTGACAGAGTTTGAACGCTCTGACAGAGTTACAAACTGTCAGAAAGAGTTCCCCACAAGTAACCCCAGGTTTCACTTTGACAAGGGCTCTCTGATCAAAAATCAGTCTACCTGGCTTTAAAAAATGATTGCATGAGAAAATGAGTTACTTCTTTACTCATTAAAGCCAGACCTGGGGCAAGTTCCTTGACCCCCATGGCCTCAGTTTCCTTAGTCACAAGATGGAGCTGATAAAAAGAGCTCATAGTCCATTAACCAAGAAACAGGGGGCCAGAAACTTCTTGGAATTCCATTTTTCACCTCTCACATTCGGTGTCCTTAAGCGTTTGTTTTATGTATTACACAACATCGCACGGGAGGGTCTGCAGCAGTACCCTCGAAGCAAATGCGCTTGGAAAAGGGACTGAGGAGTTTCCCCTGAGGCCCTCGAAGTCCTTTTCCTCCCTGGCTCCTCCTCCTCGAAGTCCTCGTGCTCCCCAGTTCCTCCTCCTCGAAGTCTTCATCCTCCCCTGCTACTCTTCCTCAAAGTCTACGTCCTCCCCAGCTCATCCTCCTGCACCCCTCCCCCGGCGCCCCCCCCCACCTCCCTGCACACACGACCTTAACGCCTAACTGCTCCTCTTCTCTGGAGGAAATCCAGTTTGCTGGAACCATGGTTGCTGATGTGCACAAAAGAATCCTCCCTCTTTCAAGACCCATCTTTGACCACCGTGTACACACACATAGGATTCCATCACCTGCCTGGCCCCCACTTGCCCCACCCAGGAGGATTCACTGTAATGGAGCCGTGAATATATACACACTGATGACGTTGATGCCCACGTGTGTTTAATAACATTTTCGAGACATGATAAATTAGGATTGATGCCCCAATCCCCGGTCCTATTTTAAAAATCCCTCCATTCTTCCGTAAGAGTCCTTTCAGGGACCCTCATGCCTGGAATTCTAGAACAAAGGCTTATGCTGCGCCCCCACCCCCACCCCTCAAGATCGCATGGCAAACAAGCCCTGGCGATTAAGATGGCACCTCCAGAGGACGTAGAGACACCTCCCTGGAGATACCTGCTTAACACTCCAGGGAGGTGGAGCGGAGACCTCCCTCCCCACCCCAGAGAGCCCTGGTTCACATTGAGCACAGGCCTCTCCATCTCCCTGAGCAGGAGGAGAGGCAAATGTCTCAGCAGCTACTCATAAGCTTCAAGCTCCATACTTTGCAGGTTTCTCTTCCTATCGTGGGGTGCAGGCACCCGGCTCTCACGGAGTTACTCCTGAGGAATCAGGTGTGTGGAACTCACGCAAAATGCTCTGTGAGAAAATGCAAGGTCTGCTCCCTGTTCTACAGGTCTTGTGTGTATGTGTGTGTGTGTGTGTGAACCACGTATGGTAAGCTAACTGATCAGTTGTGTGTGTGTGTGTGTGTGTGAACTATGTATGTAAGCTAACTGATCAGCTGTGTGTGAGTGTGTGTGTGTGTGAACTACAGTAAGCTAACTGATCAGCTGTGTGTGTGTGTGTGTGTGTGTGTGAACTACAGTAAGCTAGCTGATCAGCTGTGTGTGTGTGTGTGTAACTACGTAAGCTAACTGATCAGCTGTGTGTGTGTGTGTGTGTGTGTGTGTAACTACGTAAGCTAACTGATCAGCTGTGTGTGTGTGTGTAACTACAGTAAGCTAACTGATTAACTGTGTGTGTGTGTGTGTGTGTGTGTGTGTATGTAACTACGGTAAGCTAACTGATTAACTGTGTGTGTGTGTGTGTGTGTGTGTGTGTGTGTAACTACGGTAAGCTAACTGATCAGCTCCCGAGCCCTCACATTCTGTGTCCATGCACTTTTTTTCAGCCTGCCTTGTCACTCAGCAGTTAAAAGGGCAGGCCCTGATTGTAAAGCAAGTATCCTCCAATTAAAAATCAATTTTAAAAATTAAAATAGATAAGCAACAAGGATATATTGTACCAAGAATTACAACCATTATCTTGTAATAACTTTTAATGGAGTATGAACTGTTAAACTACTGAATCACTATGCTGTGTACCTGAAACTACTATTGTAAATTAACACACCTCAATAAAAACAGAATTCAATTAAAAAAAAATTTTTTTTAACAGAAAAAAAAAGTGCAGGCCCTGGGCAGAGGGCCTAGTTTCATACCCACTGACTCACTCCATGATCCCTGGGCAAGTTACCTAACCTTTCGAGGCCTTGGTTTCCTCCTCTATAAAGTGAAGATAACAGCGCCTGCCTCGCTGGGTTATTGTGAAGGTGAGACAGTCCGTGCAAACTGCCTGGAAGCATGCCTGCACACAGTAAGAGCTCACTAAACGTGGGCTGCGCTGATCACCACGTTTGTAAGAAACCACTGAACACACGTGGGCATCATCATCAGTAAGTGTGTATATGCACAACGGGTCTGTTACGATGAAGACTCCTTGAGGGGTGGTGATGGAATCCTGCCTATCTTTATATATCTTCTGTAACCCCCAGCAGAGTTCCAGTCTCTCAACAAGAAAGTTGAAAGTGAAATGTCTGACTCTTTGCAATCCCACGGACTATACAGTCCATGGAGTACTCCAGACCAGAATACTGGAGTGAGTAGCCTCTCCCTTCTCCAGGGGATCTTCCCAACCCAGGGATCGAACCCAGGTCTCCTGCATGGCAGGAGGATTCTTTACCAGTTGAGCTTGTGTGTGTGTGTAACTACGGTAAGCTAACTGATTAACTGTGTGTGTGTGTGTGTGTGTGTGTGTGTGTGTAACTACGGTAAGCTAACTGATCAGCTCCCGAGCCCTCACATTCTGTGTCCATGCACTTTTTTTCAGCCTGCCTTGTCACTCAGCAGTTAAAAGGGCAGGCCCTGATTGTAAAGCAAGTATCCTCCAATTAAAAATCAATTTTAAAAATTAAAATAGATAAGCAACAAGGATATATTGTACCAAGAATTACAACCATTATCTTGTAATAACTTTTAATGGAGTATGAACTGTTAAACTACTGAATCACTATGCTGTGTACCTGAAACTACTATTGTAAATTAACTACACCTCAATAAAAACAGAATTCAATTAAAAAAAAATTTTTTTTAACAGAAAAAAAAAGTGCAGGCCCTGGGCAGAGGGCCTAGTTTCATACCCACTGACTCACTCCATGATCCCTGGGCAAGTTACCTAACCTTTCGAGGCCTTGGTTTCCTCCTCTATAAAGTGAAGATAACAGCGCCTGCCTCGCTGGGTTATTGTGAAGGTGAGACAGTCCGTGCAAACTGCCTGGAAGCATGCCTGCACACAGTAAGAGCTCACTAAACGTGGGCTGCGCTGATCACCACGTTTGTAAGAAACCACTGAACACACGTGGGCATCATCATCAGTAAGTGTGTATATGCACAACGGGTCTGTTACGATGAAGACTCCTTGAGGGGTGGTGATGGAATCCTGCCTATCTTTATATATCTTCTGTAACCCCCAGCAGAGTTCCAGTCTCTCAACAAGAAAGTTGAAAGTGAAATGTCTGACTCTTTGCAATCCCACGGACTATACAGTCCATGGAGTACTCCAGACCAGAATACTGGAGTGAGTAGCCTCTCCCTTCTCCAGGGGATCTTCCCAACCCAGGGATCGAACCCAGGTCTCCTGCATGGCAGGAGGATTCTTTACCAGTTGAGCCACAATTTCTTAATAACTAGCGAATAACAGAGGCCTTGTTTCCTGAGCAACGCGTCACCCAGGGCTCACATTTGACTTTAAGAACCTGGAATTTTCCCGCGTGGTCTCACTTACGTCATCAAGCAGAGTCCGGGTCTGAAGGGTGATGTCTATGAAGAAGGAGCCCAGGGCTTTCCCCTGCATCTTGCCCAGGATGATGGTCAGGGTTTTCATGCTCTCATGGATGACTTCAGAACTCACCGGGTCGTACAGGCCGTGCACCAGCAGGTCTAGGATAATCTTCTTATACTTTCTCACCTGTTAGCAAGGTTGGAAAGCGTTAGCAGCACAGCAATCGCTCCGCACGGGTTGGAAAGCAACTCCACTTCTAATCATCCAATAACCTGGGGCTTGGACTAAGAGGTCATGGCTTTCTTCAGCACAGGATGCAATAACTCTTGGAAAAATAACAAACGCTTTCACTAATCTGACCCGAGAACCCAGCTCGGTCTTGGAAGAATGGAGAGAACAGTCTGGAGCCTGGCCTGTGGGTGGGTAGGCTGGGGAGGGCACGTTAAGAAGAGTGGTGGGCTGGGTGACTTAGGGACCTGTGGCCTACTGGGGACTTTGACAGGGGATGAGATGAAATGATCACTGAAATGGACAGATGCTGAAGGAAGTGGGGAAAACATCTTTTCCTAAACAAACATAAATTCTTAGAAAAACTAAATTCACCGGAGGGTGATGTCCAGGCAAGGTGTTAACCTTGCCTGCGGTTCTGTATCCCAAGGTTGAATATACTGAGCAGTGATGACCCTGAGCTGACCCCAACGGAGTACATGAGCCTCTGTAAGTCCCCTGCCCTTGAGGGTGGAAGGAGCCAGTGACTTTGGGAGCTTCTGACCTCTCAAATATCACGGTGGTGATGGACGTCATTCCCATGGTTCCCTTAGATCCCATGGCAGACAGGAGCGGGAGCGCTCTCCTGCTGACTGTGAAGAACTAAAGCTGCCGTGCTGTGTGAGGGCGGCCTCTGGGAGCCGGGGACGGCCAGTCGGCAAGGAAAGAGGGATGTTAGTTCTACAACCGGAAAGAATGGAATTCTTCCAACAGCTCCCAAAGCTTGGAAGATGACCCTGAGCTTCAGTAAGGAATGCAGTCTGGCCGGCACCTTGACGGCAGCCTTGCGGGCCCTGGGCAGAGGATCCAGCTGAACTGTACCTGGACTCCTGGCCCAAGGAAACGGCCAGATATGAACACCAGGCCATGGAAATCCGTTACACAGCAGTGGACCCCCAGGCCTGGGACTCCAGGCCATGAGGGCTGGCCGAGCAGCCCCTGCCCTTCCTACCTTGTCCGGGGTCTCACAGGCCATGGTTCCGAGGCCTCTCATCACCATATGACGCTTTGTAACACTGGGGTCCCGGGCTGTCTCTGCCAAGCTGAAAAACGCATTCTTCAGAGGTTCCTGCTTCTGGAGCCTCAGATTCCAAGAAACCTAGGTGGTGGGTCAAAAATACATTGATTTGGGAGTGTTCAGAGTGACACCATACCCGTCACCAACCCTTATCCCTTCCTGTAAGAAAAATCTGTTTGGCTGCTCGATTTTACTCCTTCTTTCTCTGCCTAAAGACACCTGGCTTTTGCTGGGAATATATTGTTTAATCTACATACTGGAGAAAAGAATGGAGGAAGAGAAAAAGGGGTGGAGAAAAATGACGCAGAGCTTATGTTGAGGTAGGTTTGGGGGGATTACAGAGAGGGTGCCTGGGCAGCGGTGGGTGTGACAGAGCTGAGACAACGGGGCTTTCGGAGAGTTCATGCGCTCTGAGAAGCCCAGTCTCTTTAACAGGACAGGGGAAGCTGTGTTCCCCACGTCCCAAAGAAGGGTTTCCTTGACCCTCTTCCTCCCACAGCTCTTCCTTGTTTTTCTGCTCTACCTTGTAGCTAAACCTTGAAAAACGTGTCTATACTCGCTTTCTCCAGCTGCTCCATCCTCTTTGAACCTTCTCCCATCAGGCTGATGGTACCCACACCCCTCCCCCACTCTCTGTCCCCAGTATGACTAAATCCCAGGGTCAATTCTCAGTGTTCATCTCACTCAACCTCTCAAGAGCCTTTGACACAATTTGCAAAGCACATCGACAAGCATTTCAGGGCACCTGAAAGGTGTCCTACCCCAGAATGTGAGCATCTGAGCAATGAAGATTAGGAAAAGAAATGCATAAATAATGCATATTGGGAAGCACTATGTGGCTGATGCAGAAATGTGGACTTCAAGGTCTAAACTCTAACTGTAGGGCAAGAGATGGGCTATTAGAGCTTTGAGCCCTGACACCAAGAAGGGCGTGTTGTCCTGGACATCACAGAATGTGGCAACACGTTGGAGTCAGAACCAAGACAATGCAAGATTCAGGCAAGATCCTTATTATCCTTAGTAGAGGGTGTGGGATGGGGCTGGAGGCGAGACCCACAGCCCTATTTGGTGTTTATGTGATTACCAAGACTCATCAGTTATTTCTGAATATTCATTGCAGTTCATTCTATATTATTATCATTAAGTTCACAGCAAGCTAAATTCTTCCCAACTCATTTTCTTATCCTATGAACATTTCATTCGTGTTAAGAGCTGCCGATAAACTTTTTTCAGAAGAGGCACCTCAGTAGAAGGAATGGAAGGGAACCCACAAGCACACATATCACAAAGTGGCTGCTGAGACAGGCCATTTGTTCATAATAATTTATCTCAGACCTTGGAAAAGAAAGACATCACTGATGTGCTTTTCTTCTTGGGCTGGGTGGTGGGGCTGGAAGGGGGCTGGCCCAGCATTCTTCTTGGTGTTTGGTCCATGGAACTAAAAAAGGAACAAATCATCATATGAGCCGCAGACACTCAAAGCCCTGTGCCAGGGTAGGGCTATAAGGAAGCAGCATCCTTGAGGTTTGTCCTGGGGAAGCTGTCACCAAGGAGATGGACCAGTCACATCAGAAGATAAAGAGCAACACCGGCGTCACAAATCATAGGGAAATACAGATCAAAACCACGATGAGATACCACCTCTGGGAGTGCACCCTCAGTTAAAGCCTGCAGTGGGTTAGGGCTTATTCCTTGAAGAACCAGGTGGTAAGCCAAGCTCTTTGTTCTTCTTTGTTTATATACAGCTTGCAATTTTACTACATGTATATATTATTAAAATATATTGGGTTGGCCAAAACCCCGAACTTTTTGGTGAGCCCAATACATTATAAATAAATACAGCTTGCAAAGTGATTCTGATCTGCAACATGGTTTGAGACCCATTGGTGTAAACCAGTGCTTCTCAGACGTGAGTTATCAGAGGAACTTGTTAAAATGTGGATTCGGACTCAGTGGGTCTAGGGTAGGGTTTCCTGCCTTTCTTATAAGCTCCCAGGTAACATCAAGGCTGCCTATCCCGAGTACTGCGCTTTGAGGGCAAGGATGCAAAGCTGGAAGCCACAGGAGATAAGACTGTGCATTGGAAGTGCTGGTAGAGACGCCCCACTGTGGGAGAGAGAGCTTCAAAGGAGAGGCTGAAGCACGTTGCACACGTCGAGACTCCAGTGCGATTCCATGTAGTAAGTTACCCGGGAGAGGCAATAATAACAATTAAAACAGGGAACTGGTAGAAGATAAGGCAACAGGAAGTAGTTAAAGGCCAGCCATGAAGGACTGACTAGAGAGTTTAGTTTTAATTGTAATATTAAATTAAATTTGATTAGCTTAATTATGTAATTGAATTTAATTTAGTTTTAATTTGTATATGAGTAAACCATTGATTTTTTTTTAAGATGAAACCCATGTAACATACAAGTAACTATTTTAATAACGTTGTGCAACCACCACCTTTATCTGGTCCTAACCTAAAATGTTTTCATCAAAGAAAATCCCATACCAATTGAGAAATTACCATTCTGCCCTCCCCCACCAGTCCCTGGCAACTATTAACTGGATTACTGTCTCTACGAATTTACCTATTCTGGATATTTAATATAAATGGAATCAAACAATATTAGGGCCTTTTGGTCTGGCCTCTTTCTCTTGGCATGATGTTTTTGAGGTTTATCCACGCTGTCGCACAGACTTGTACTTTATTCCTGTTCATATCTAGGTAATATTTCAAGGAATGGATAGGCCACATTTGCTTAGCCATTCACCTTTTGATGGACAGTGGGTTGTCTTCACCTTCTGGGCGCTTCGAATAGCACTTCTATGGACAATGGGGTACAAGTGTTTGAATGTTTGTTTTCAGTTCTTTGGGTACATATCTAGGAGTGGAATTGCTGAATCATTATGGGCTTCCCTCATAGCTCAATTGATAAAGAATCTACCAGCAATGTGGGAGACCCGGGTTTGATTCCTGGGTCGGGGAGATCCCCTGGAGAAGGACATGGCAACCTACTCCAGTATTTTTGCCTGGAGAATCCCATGGACAGTAGAGTCTAGCGGGCTACAGTCCATGGGGGTCACAAGAGTTAGACGTGACTTAGCAACTAAACCATCACCACGGTGATTCCATGTTTAACTTTTTGAGAAACTGCAAAAATGTTTTCCACAGTTGCTGTAATATGCAAGAGTTCCAATCTTCCCACATCACCAAAAGCTTAGTTTCCAGTTTTTTAAAAATTATTATTACATTCATCCTAGTGGGTGTGAAGTGGTTTGCCCTTCTGGGTTTGATGAGCACTTTTTAAATGACTACTGGTATCTTTTAGTATGTTTATTTGTGGTTTATATACCTTTTTAGATAGCCTTATATTTGATAAGCCTTACAAATAGCTGTGACAAGAAAAGCAAAGGAGAAAAGGAAAGATATAAGCATCTGAATGCAGAATTCCAAAGAATAGCAAAAGAGATAAGAAAACCTTCTTCAGCAATCAATGCAAAGAAATAGAGGAAAACAATAGAATGGGAAAGACTAGAGATCTCTTCAAGAAAATTAGAGATACCAAGGGAACATTTCATACAAAGATGGGCTCAATAAAGGACAGAAATGGTCTGGACCTAACAGAAGCAGACAAATTTGGAAAACTCAGCAGTGACTATAGGACTGGAAAAGGTCAGTTTTCATTCCAATCTCAAAGAAAGGCAATGCCAAAGAATGCTCAAACTACTGCACGGTTGCACTCATCTCACATAGTAAAGTAATACTCAAAATTCTACAAGCCAGGCTTCAGCAAAATGTGAACCGTGAACTCCCTGATGTTCAAGCTGGTTTTAGAAAAGGCAGAGGAACCAGAGATCAAATTGCCAACATTCTCTGGATCATGGAAAAAGCAAGAGTTACAGAAAAACATCAATTTCTGCTTTGTTGACTATGCCAAAGCTTTTGACTGAGTGGATCATAATAAACTGTGGAAAATTCTGAGAGAGATGGGAATACCAGATCACCTGACCTGCCTCTTGAGAAATCTGTATGCAGGTCAGGAAGCAACAGTTAGAACTGGACATGGAACAAAAGACTGGTTCCAAATAGGAAAAGGAGTACGTCAAGACTGTATATTGTCACCCTGCTTATTTAACTTCTATGCAGAGTACATCATGAGAAACGCTGGACTGGAAGAAATATAAGCTGGAAGAAATATCAATAATCTCAGATATGCAGATGACACCACACTTATGGCAGAAAGTGAAGAGGAACTAAAAAGCCTCTTGATGAAAGTGAAAGAGGAGAGTGGAAAAGCTGGCTTAAAGCTCAACTTTCCGAAAATGAAGATCATGGCATCCAGTCCCATCACTTCATGGGAAACAGATGGGGAAACAGTGTCAGACTTTATTTTGGGGGGCTCCAAAATCACTGCAGATGGTGACTGCAGCCATAAAATTAAAAGACGCTTACTCCTTGGAAGAAAAGTTATGATCAACCTAGATAGCATATTCAAAAGCAGAGACATCACTTTGCTGACTAAGGTCCATCTAGTCAAGGCTATGGTTTTTGCAGTGGTCACGTATGGATGTGAGAGTTGGCCTGTGAAGAAGGCTGAGTGTTGAAGAATTGACGCTTTTTGGATTGTGGTGTTGGAGAAGATTCTTGAGAGTCCCTTGGACTGCAAGGAGATCCAGCCAGTCCATTTTGAAGGAGATCAGCCCTGGGATTTCTTTGGAAGGAATGATGCTGAAGCTGAAACTCCAGTACTTTGGCCACCTCATGCAAAGAGTTGACTCATTGGAAAAGACTCTGATGCTGGGAGGGAGTGGGGGCAGGAGGAAAAGGGGACGACAGAGGATGAGATGGCTGGATGGCATCACGGACTCGATGGACGTGAATCTGAGTGAACTCCAGGAGTTGGTGATGGACAGGGAGGCCTGGCGTGCTGTGATTCATGGGATCACAAAGAGTCGGACACGACTGAGTGACTGAACTGAACTGATACCTTTTCCAGGGCCATGTCTATTTAAATCCCTTGCCTATTTTTTAATTGAGCTGGTCTCTCTTTGTTTTTCGGTTGCAGAGTTCTTTACATATTCTGGATGTGTGTGTGCTTAGTGGCTCAGTCGTGTTTGACTCTTTGTGACCCCGTGAACTGTAACCTGCCAGGCACCTCTGTCCATGGGGATTCTCCAGGCAAGCATGCTGGAGTGGGTTGCCATGTCCTCCTCCAGGGGATCTTTGCAACACAGGGATGGAACCCAGGTCTCCCACCTTGCAGGCAGATTCTTTACCATCTGAGCCACCAGGGGAGCCCCATACTCTGGATGCTAGACCCTTATCAGGGGCTTCCCAGATGGCGCTAGTGGTAAAGAACCTGCCTGCCAAAGTAGGAGACCTAAGAAACGTGGGTTCGATCCCTGGGTGGGGAAGGTCCTCTAGTGGAGGGCATGGCAGCCCCTCCAGTACTCTTGCCTGGAGAATCCCATGGACAGAGAAGCCTGGGGGCTATAGTCCCTGGGGTCACAGCGTCCCACGCGACTTAGCACAGCACAGAGCCTTATTGGACATCTGATTCACAAATACTTTTTCCCACTCAGTACATTGTCTTTTTATTTTCTTGACAATGTTTTTTATGGACAGTAGTTTTTAGTTTTAACAAAGTCTATCCATTTTTGTTGTTTTCATTGTTGTTCAAGCTTTCAGTGTTATATCTAAGAAAGTGAAGTCGCTCAGTCGTGTCTGACTCTTTGCGACACCATGGACTGTAGCCCTACCAGGCTCTGAGGAGCCGCTCAGTCCATGGAATTTTCCAGGCAAGAGTACTGGAGTGGGTTGCCATTTCCTTCTCCGAGGGATCTTCCCAGCCCAGGGATCGAGCCCGGGTCTCCTGCACTGCAGGCAGATGCTTTACCGTCTGAGCCTCCAGGGAAGCCCTGGTTATATCTAAGAGTTCACTATCAAATCCAGTCACAAATATTTACCCCTATGTTGTCGAAGATTTTTATGGTTTTAACTTTTAGGCTATTCATCCATTTTGAGTCAATTTTTGTGTATAGTGTGCAGTAGGGATTCAGCTTCGCCAAAACCATTAACCTTTGTTCTGGTTTTTAAAAAAATTTTTAGTAGAAGGAATGACAGGTATGTAGCTATAGTGGTTCTCATCCCTACTCATGTTGGAATCACCTAAGGAACTTTGAAACATTTAACACCCTGTCTACACCCCAGACCAAGTCTACCATCATCTCTAGAGACGGGCCTGGGAGTCAGTATTTTTAAAAAACTCAACAAGTAATTACAATATGCAGTTACTGAATAGAGTAGTGACCAATCCTCTTGTTTTGCCCTGGTGATATTGTGATTAATAAGAAGAAACATATATTTGGTTTGACCCCATTCCTGGCACAGAGGTCCTAAAGCCCTTGGAATTCCCTAAGTGATTGGAACCATAAAAGCAATTTCTCTTATGCTAATGAGGTGGCCCTAAGTCATCTGAAGATGGGGGCTGGTTGTCAGAGGAACCAATCCAGTGATTAGAGGGCTGGAATTTTCAATGTCACCTCTTCTCTTGTGAGGAGAGAAGGGCTAGAGATTGAGTTCAGTAACCAGGAGTGAATGATTTAATCAACCGTGCGTAGGTAAAGAGGCCTCCACAAAACCCCAAAAGGGTGGAGAGCTTCCAGATCGGTGACCACAGGGAGCTTTAGGGCGGGTTGTGTACTTGGAGAAGCAGGGAAGCGCCTTGCCCTTTCTCCATCTTGCTCTGTGCATCTCTTCCATCTGGCTGTTTCTTAGTTATATCCTTTTATAATAAACCCATATTCAGGAAGTAAAATGTTCCTCTGAGTTTTATGGGCTGCTCTAGCAAATTAATCAAACCCAAGGAGGGGGCTGTGGGAACCTTCAGTCTACAGCTGGCTGGTCACAAGCACTGGTTACAACCTGGACTGGGATTGGCCTCTAAAGTATGGACCTGAGCCCTTAACCTTCGGGATCTGAGGCTGTCTCCAAGTAGATAGTGTCTGAACTAAATGGAAGTGAATTGTGGGGCACCCAGTCAGTGCCCACCGAGGAACTGGAGAATAGATTGGTGGTGTGCAAAAATAATCACACTGGGGTTTGGCCCTGATGGGTCTCCTGGGACATGGGACTTTCAGAGCTAAGAGCCAAAAAGTCCTGGGCAAGCCAGGACAAGTTGGCCCTGCTAATTTTGCTGGAGTTTTGAATTTATTTAATGCAGGTGACTGCTAGAACCCAGTCCTGTTAAACAGCCATGCTTTGGAACATTTGACTCTATGACCTAGAGGTACACGGGAATTTGGCTTCTCCATCATCTTTGCCCCACCCCAACCCAAGCTGGTTTCAGTAATGCTCTCTTAGTCAGAAGACACTCAGGAGACCCATGAAAACACCTCTTCACCCTGTAACCCCTGTCTCTGTTGCTTCTTCAT
This sequence comes from Madoqua kirkii, assembly GCA_006408675.1. Lineage (NCBI taxonomy): Eukaryota > Metazoa > Chordata > Mammalia > Artiodactyla > Bovidae > Madoqua > Madoqua kirkii. The sequence goes on from SJYC01120041.1 coordinate 18,347, forward strand.
CCCTGGACAGCACACCTCCCCTCACCACTGCAATGAGGGACCCCCAAAACCTCCAGAACACTGCACTCCCACTAACTGTAACATGGCATGTGGGATCTTAGTTTCCCAGCCAGGAATCAAGCCCACACCCCTTGCACTGAAAGAGTGGAGCCTTAACCTCTGGACCAGCTGGGAAGTCCCCTGGCAAGGTGGGTTTTGTTGCTTGAATAAACCATCCCATTCACTTCGCACTGAGCCAGTGGTTCTCACACCCAAGTGCACATCCGAATCACCTGGAGAATCTGTTAGAACACAGATCCCCAGAGTCCGTCCCCAGGGTTCCTGACGCTGTGCGCCTGAAGCAGCACCCACCAGTCTGCTTTTGTAACAAGCTCTCAAGTGATGCTAGGACTTCCCAGTCCAGGCACCACTCAGGAATCAAGCCCACACCCCTTGCACTGAAAGAGTGGAGCCTTAACCTCTGGACCAGCTGGGAAGTCCCCTGGCAAGGTGGGTTTTGTTGCTTGAATAAACCATCCCATTCACTTCGCACTGAGCCAGTGGTTCTCACACCCAAGTGCACATCCGAATCACCTGGAGAATCTGTTAGAACACAGATCCCCAGAGTCCGTCCCCAGGGTTCCTGACGCTGTGCGCCTGAAGCAGCACCCACCAGTCTGCTTTTGTAACAAGCTCTCAAGTGATGCTAGGACGTTCCCAGTCCAGGCACCACCACATTTTGAGATCCAGGGCCTTTAAAAAAGAAAGAAACCACAGTATTACTATGTCATCCCCTTCAAGAATGAAGGGATTTAAAAATTTACACTGAGGCCAAAAAAAAAAAAAAAAAAGCTTGATTGTTCCTTTCTGGGGAATTTCTGGACACAACCCTTTGTGTCAAAGGACCCTGAATGCTCTGGATGGGAGCTGATGGGCGCTGAGCCATGGGTATGCAGAACTTAGAAGAAGAAGGTTCCCTTGATGGTCACTCCCCACGGAGGGCACAGGCCTCAGTAATAAACAGCTGGTGTCCCTGTTCTGCGGCATAAGAAAATCATGCCTGAAGCTTCTCCCCATCACGCCTGAAGGAAGGAAAGGCAACCTGCTTCCCTGGTCTTCATTCTGGCCTCTCTCGCAGGATTAGCACAGCACAGCTGAGGGCTTTAACCACCCAGGCCGCTTCTCCAGGCCTCAGAAGGGTAAGGCCTCACCTCTTTAAAAAGTTTATGTATTTATTTCTGGCTACACTGGGTCTTTGTTGTGGCAGGCAGGTTTTCTCCAGTTGCAGCGAGCAGGGCCCTAGGTGCATGGGCTTCAGTAGTTTTGATTCCCGGGCTTTCGAGCACAGTGCACAAGCTCAATAGTTGTGGCACACAGGCTTAGTTGCTCCATAGTACACGGGATCCTCCCAGACCAGGGATCGAACCTGTTTCCCCTGCACTAGAAAGCCGACTCTTAGCCACTGGACCACCAGGGAAGTCTCAGCCTTGTCATTTCTTAAGAGTCACATCTAATAGAATTTAAGGCCATGGAAGGCTCTCAACTGAGCAAAGTATGAGAGGTTGAGCACCCTGCTTGGGGGATTCAGTTGTGTTTAGAAAAACACAGGGCCCCACAGTAGCTCACCAACGCCCACCTCCCCAGCACAAGAGAAAAACTGTGATCTCGTTTAGTCTCGAGGTATTAGGGCTCATCTCCATCTTTGGGGCGGGGAAAGCAAAGCATTTCTCACCGTGTTGGCTGGGCCTCCTATGTCGGAATGCCCCAGAGTGCTTGTTAGGAGTGCCAGGCCCGCTCCATAATTACAGGATCCGAGTCCCAGGGAGTGGAGGGCCTGATGGCATTTACAGGATGCCTGGTGACGGTCCACACAGCTGGCATAGAAGAACCTCCGGAATATTCAGGAGGAAACTAACCCACTCCAGAAGTGACAAACTCCACTCACCTAAGGCTGCACATTGAATTTCTCTTTCAAAATAAAATCAGGCCAAGCTGTACAGGCTATGATTTGGGCACACTCTTCAATACTATTCTTAAATTAAAGGTTTGCTTTAAAAAATACAACAAATCTAAAAATTACTTTGAGGCTTCTGGGCCCTTCACCTGAGTTTTGTCTCCCAAGCTTGTGGCCTCTCAAAGGCCTGCCTCCACCCACCTGCCTTGCTGCCTGCCTCCCTCCTCCTCTCGGAAAATTAAGTCCTTTCAACCCAAGCCAATCAAACAAAAGGATCATCTCCACCTGTTGCAAGACAGGATCTCCAAGAGGAATGTTATAAACAAACTGTGAAGAAACAGAGTGTGTGGATTTGAAGACTTAGGTGTTCATAACTCCACCCATAAGCGCACTGGCCCCCAAACAGCCGTTCTTCCTTACGAGTTGGGCTCTTCTGCTGGGTGACTTGACGCCTGGTCTAGCATGACTGAGTCCCCTCAGCCCGGAGGACACCTGGACGCCTTGAGCCTAAGGCCAGGCTCTGCTTGGAGTTTTGTTCACCACTGTGCACGTTCTTCAACAAATTCTTCCCCCTCTGGAAAGTCCTTCCCTCTGTGCTGATGACCTGCCTCCGATGGGGACACTTTCACCATCACAGCGACCCTGAAGCTTGTCTTCATGGCCCCGTTGTGTTCTTACCTGGTTTTCCTGAACAGACATGGATTTGGGGTGACTTAGATGAGTTTTGCCCTTTAAGCTGACTCCCAAATGCCTGTGCAAATTTAATTCCTTCTGACTGAAAATGTTACGTTTATAATCAATAATCTTTTAACTCACTAAAACTAAAAGCTATATTATGAAGACCAAAATTCTTATCTGTTAAATGAGGGAAAGAAACTTTTAGGTTTGCAACAATCCTTCCAACGCTGAAGTTATTAATGATAACAATAACATTAGTAGCTACCACTACTGGACACTTGTGTATGCTAGGCACTATAGTTAGCACTTTGTATACACTGCAGGCGAGGCTGTTTAGCTGACCTCTACCGAACCAACCTGCCAGGTTAGCCACATTCTGCAGGCCCTCTGCAAACGCTGCCTACCAGTGCTTGCGGCTCATCGTACTCACAGTTAATTTCTGCTGCACTAGTCCTCATATGCTTACCAAGAATCAGTTTATAACAGCTGTACTTGTTACTGTAACTATTATAGAAACTGATGAAATATGAGAAAGGGAGTTGTTTCTGTGAAAGCAAAATTGAATGCTTTGGGAGGTTTCAACAATGGGGAAGCGGCTTAAAAAATGCTGTCCAATTAAGATTTGTGTGCGCGGACAGAAGTTTGAAAACAGTGTTAATAATCTGGAGTGATTTACTGGAATTGGGATGTTTGTACAGAAAGTGGTTTTACCTGAGTCTTCCCAGATGTCTTTAAGTTCTCACTACATTGAAAGAAACCCAACCTAGACCTCACAGACGCAGTGTTATGCATGTGGCTTATGCAAAAAAGCTCAAAAAACACCCCCTGGAGGATTCTATTTCAAAGAAAAGGCCACGGCCCCACATTAAAAACTGGGAAGTTCTACCTTTTAAGGTAAAATATTCGATGTCATGTTTTGTATCAATAATTCACTCCTTCAACCATAAGCTCTCTAAAATCCTTTCCCAGTCTCTCAAATAAGAAGCCTTTGTTTGATTTCATTTAACCTTTACAATAATCTTGACAGATGGGTTTACTTATGCCCACTTTAGAGGAGAAGCTGAGGTTTCGAGTAATATAAACAACCTATGTCTATGTGTGCAGGCTTAATCGCTTCGGTCGTGTAGGACTCTGTGACCCTATGGACTACAGCCCGCCAGGCTCCTCTGTTCATGGGATTCTCCAGGAAAGGTTACTGGAATGGGTTGTATTTCCTTCTCCAGAGGACCTTCCCCACTCAGGGATCGAACCCCCGTCTCCAGCACCTCCTGTATGGCCGGTGGATTCTTGACCACTGAGCCACCGGGGAAGACCATAAACAACTCAAAGTAAAATAGCTCCTAGCAGAGAGGAGTTTAAGTTGCCAAAACTACACTTCCCATAACTGTGTTCTAAGCCTGCATCCAGCTCCTAGACGATGTCCCGAGTGCTGGTCAGGTAAGGACACACCACAGGGACACTTGAGTTTGAAGCATCATATCTTTTCAGTCCCACTCCCATCTAAAGCTCTTAATACAATGATCTTAATATAATCATCTATAGTCTATTGGTCATAGATAGATGGGCCTAGTTTGTGAAAAGTAAAGAAAAAAGTCTTCATCAAATCGCCTACTACCGTTTTAGGGAATATCAACTCTCTGATACAGTGACTCAAGTGACATTCCAGAAAGGTCTGGGGATGCAAGCAGACGGTGGCCTCCTCCAGCCGCAGCCCAGGTTGTCCCAGCCCGCAGCCGGCCCTTACCTGCGGTCACGTGGCGATGCGGCAGGTGCGGCGGGAGCCCGGGTCACCGCGCAGAGCTGCTGTTCCCGGGGTAGCCGCCAGATGGGATGACTCGGCTCAATTTTCCCAGCCCTGAATACCTAACATAGAAGAAAGGAAACGACAGGCAAGGTCTGTTCAGGATAACGAGTCAGCGCAGAGTGCCGAAAGTGAGCCTCGTGAGAGGAAAACCAACACAAATCAAAGTTTTGATGGGATTGCAGTGGGGGAGGGGACCAACCTCTGATAACCACAACGTTGTCCTAGGTGGACACAAGCCTCCTTGTACCCTTTCCTTCCCCAGACTGGGATGAGGTGTTTTCCCACCTCTCTGTGCTGTGTTCGCCGCTTATTCGCTCCTCCCCACCCGCAGTTTCTAAAGAAAGGACTGCAATTCCGAGGCTTCTTCGCCTGCGCGGAGAGGGCCCTTCCCAGCCGCGATGCCGAGGGCGGTCACTAGATGGCGGCATCGCTCAGTGGACCGGTTCCAGGGAGCCCCTGCTCACGGCCGCCGCCGCGGCGCTTCCCTCCCTAATCCAGTTGGAGCAGTTTTGAATCTCAGGACGGGACGCTGTGTTCCCGGCCAAGCGGCTTCTTTGTGACTGCTGCACCACCAGCCGGAGCGTTGACCGTTGATGCCCCTTCCTGTCCAGCAAACAGGTCCTGAAAGGACTGATTTGAACTTTCAATAATGTAAATGATTTATTGGGAAAGCCAAGCCGAACAAAAAAGCCTGTGTATAAAAAGTACTCGCGCAATTAAAGAGCCTCCCTTCCAGCATTCTTTCTTCCCTGGATTCTCCACCCAAGTGCATAAATCTATTTGTTGATAGTTATTTACTGTCTGGGTGTGTGTTGGGTAACTTGGGCAATGTGTGAGAAAAAGGGAAGAGTTCTATTTTTTTTTTAAGGTCTAGGAGCTTATGGTTATGCTAATAGGTAATGTTTATTGAATATTTCTGAGTGCCAAACATTGGGTAGATAGTGCGTAGACATCTTGTTTTGATTCTTAGGTTAGGACTCTTAATTATGACCCTCATTTTCATAATGGGGAAATTGAGGCACAGAGATGACCTTGCTCAAGGTCACATGGTTAATTAGTGGCAGAGTTATAATTCAGCCACAAGTGGGCTCATGTCAGAGCTTAGACGGTTAGCTCCGATAACTGGGCAGTGGGCAAGTCTGGGAGATCTAACTGGGAGACAGGTGGACAAATATAAACTGAAGTATATCAGAGTGGAAGTTTGGAAGACAAAGCAGAGGGAGAGAAAACAAATGCCTTGAGAAAATAAGAATGAGGCTAAAATAAAACCTTCTTTGGGCATACACAGGCACCCAGGTGACCTCTGAAAATGCAGTTTCATCAGGGAAAAGAAGCTAGCTACAGAGCTGAGGAGCTATGTGGAGAGAGAGAATGAAGGCATCTTACTGCAAAAGGAAGGCAATAAAGAGACCAGAGGAGACAGCAAGGTCAAGAAAGGCACTCAGGTGTTGCTGTGTGATTTTAAAATAGAATACAGCTTGGAAGTGTTTCAAAACAGTTGCAAAGGAGACCTGAGAGGTAGGTGGTGCAAGCAGTGAACAGTAAGAGAGGAGCTGCTGAAGGGAGGGATCAAGGGGACAGGCGAGAGAGTGTGCTTTGGTGGGGAGGGGGAGAGGACCCCTCTGATCCCCACTCCTCATTTTTTATCTGAAACTGGGAGACAACCGCAGAGAAGGAGATACATCAATGTGAAAATGAGAAGAATGAGCAAGTTCAGTTCATCCAAATCACCCTCTCTCTTCTCAGGAAGACCAGAGTTGGATTATCTGCCAAGAGTGGGTATAAGATTGAGGAGGTCATATCCCTGCACTTAACTAATCTATGCAGTGCTTAGGATGACCAAAAAGCAGATAAAATTAAACCCAGCCACAGAAGCAGCTGAAGAAATAAAATCTACGCTGCAAGTGTCAGGATTCTCTGCCAAGTCTCCTGGGTGACTCAGGACTGAAATATACCTGCCCGCCCCCCACCCCCACCCCCATGGACAGAAATACAACAGATAGACTATTAATAACCCCTCAGGTCTAAAGTTTCTTTGTATTCAGGTGTTGAGACATTTGGCAGAGAACTAACCTGTTCATTTGCCAAACGGGAAAACAAAAGGGCAGACAAGTTTCCCTGTTTGGCTTCAAGTCACAGAGAAAATCTGGACACAGCCAGAATTGGTCCTCAGCAGCCTTGCTGATCCACATTCTGCTCTGTTCAACACTTCCCACAAAAACCACGATGGACACAGCTAACGACCCCAGAGAGTCCCAGACACAGCACAAACCTGGGAAGCTTCCAGACCAGGACACAATGCCCAAGGAACAAAGGTTCACCTAACATGGCCTGGGGACACAGTGCAGCTCTTCTGGGAAGAGAAGCCTCTTTGATAATTCAATTGCAACAGATTGATGTACTTATGACACAATATCCTTCACATACTGTAATTATTTCACTTTATTGTTTAACAACTCTATGTTCACTCTCTCAATTAATATTTCCTTATTGTCGGAAGTTCAGGGGCTGATGCCTCTGGAAAAATCAAAGAGGGTAATTATTGAGTCTGCTGTTACTGATGAAAACGACAACAGTTAGAACTAAATTGATCAGCAGTTCATTGCCGACTTAGACTTGGCACATGAGGACAAATGCCTGGCAGCGATCAACAAGGTTTCCTCTTTAGGGTCAGAATGTTCAGAAGACCCTCCTTCTGTACTTGTGTGTGGTCTCAGCAGGAAACTTGCCTAAAAGGGATGGCAAGTTTTGAGTTTCTTCCCTCGCATCTTCTTACAAGAAATACCTCCAGGTGAGGCCAAATCCCTTGATTTTCACTTCTAAAAAGAAATCTAATCAGCTGCTTGCTCAGCTACAAATTAGGAATGCCAGTTCCTCATTCATTCTCTCCTTGTTCTTCAGTTGCCTATGGAGCTCCTAGTTTTAACAAGGCAGAGTGCTCCCAGGTGGCACTGTGCCCTCTGGAGACCGCAGAGGGCAGAGGGAAGACAGGGTCTTCTGTGTCTGTAGCCCTCGTTGAGGGCCCAGGAGAGGAGGTGACAAAGAGCAGTTCCCTCAGGCTAGCCTTCGTAAAGGAATGCACCTCAGCACCTGGGCTTACAGGAAGCAGTTTAGCAGGGAGAGGCACAGAAGAAAGGCTAAGGTGCTCCAGGGTGCCGGGTCCCAGCTGGAGGACCCTGGATGAGTCAGGGAACCTTGTGCTCCCAGACTCTTCCACAAGACACCCCCACCCCCACCTCGCACCAGTGGAAGCCCAGAGCTGCCACCACAAGCAGGAATCCCCTGGGAAACTCTTCTCAACCATCACCCTCCACCGTTTGCCTCCCACTGGCCTCCCCTGTGGCTCAGCTGGCAAAGAATCCGCCCACAATGTGGGAGGCCTGGTTTGATCCCTGGGTTGGGAGGATGCCCTGGATCCCTGGGTTGGGAGGATGCCCTGGAGAAGGGAAAGGCTACTCCCTCCAGTGTACCGGCCTGGAGAATTGCATGGACTGTGGAGTCCATGGGGTCACAAAGGGTCGGACACAACTGAGCGACTTTCACTTTTCACTTTCTCCTACATACCTGGTTTATTTTAATATAAAAGCAACAGTCTTTTCATTTCAAATCTTTGACTACAATAGACAGCACAGGGAGAAGCACAGGGTTTATCCCTCTTCAAATACCCTCAGGCACAGGGAGGCAGGAGCCTACCTACGAAGTCTCTCCAGTTCCAACAACTATGAGCAAGAAGCTGCTCTCAGCCGTTTCCTTGTCCAGGCCGCCACCTGGCTGCCCTGCGATCTGTTTTCCTGACTATATCACTTGACAGTCGTTGTCAATACTAAAAGCAAGAATATGTCCCAACTTTTCTGTTAAGCAGCCTGAGATGATCTCGGGCAACAGTTTGCTACCCAACCCAGAAAACCCACAAAGTCATGTCAATCGAGAGGTTCAAATCTTCATGTTCACTGCCCGGACCATTGAAGTGTGTGTATCTGAAAAGCTGGCAAGTCTCTGAAAGATGTCACTTTGCAGAAGCAATGTGTGCCCCTCCGTCATCCCAGTGGCTGAACGCCCAGGCCAGGAGGGCTGACACAGGGTTGGTGGACCCTGAAGAGTGCTGGGTGTTTGCCGCAAACGCTTTAACGGGCAGAGAGCGATCCTGAACTAATCTGATGTCACTTCTCACTGGGCATTGAGCTCAACCAGGTGAGCAAAGCCCCAGGGTGTGCCTCTGGGTTTACAGAACTTATGGTTGGAGTAACCCCCACAGACTCCTGCCACTGTTCAGTGAGCCTTTCTGAAAAAGGGCAGGCGGCTGCACAGAGGCCAGCGATGCCCCAGAAGAAACTGAAGAAGCAAAACCTGATGGTGCAGGAATAAATTCAGCATAGAGTAAGTGCAAAGAAAAGCAAAAAAAAGAAGTTCAAGTTTTTGTTTGTTGGTTTGTTTACGATCCCATGGACAGACTCCTGTGTCTATGCATGGGATTTCCCAGGCAAGAATCCTGGAGCGGGTTGCCATTTCCTTCTTTAGGGGATCTTCCAGACCCAGCGATTGAACCTGAGTCTTCTGCATTAGCAGGCTGATTCTTCTTTTTTCTTTTTTAAGAAGTTCAAGTTTAAACATCTTTCCTATCTGAGACATTAATTACCCACACCATCACCAGTATCCCCACAGCATCACCAAAACCCCTACTACTTGCAAAAATAATCATAAAAATATGTAAACATTTCCCAGCCCAACTGGTTCAATCTATAGCAATCAGTGAACTGTGTTGAGCAACAGTGTTGAATAGAATCGGTTGAATCCAGAAAATACTCCGTGCTGTCTTACCTGAGCTGGGTGATGAGGCCTCCTCCCGGAACTCATCCTGGTGAAAGACGAAGTGATTACTCCCGGGAACATCGCAGTCCTTTAAACAAGCTTGGGGCTGGCCGTCAGTTGCGTTTTTGTCCTTGAAGATGAAACATAGGGCAGATTGGCATTTTATCACTGGTGGGAAATGCATAATGAGGCCTTTTTAGGCTATCTGTCCCTGATAGTTGCTAGAGATTCATTATAGGCCATGCTATTGTGCAGACTTTGGAAATTTTTGTGTTTGTTTCCTGTTTCTGCAAGGGCCCAGGGAGAGAGCCCCAGGAGCCTCACTGCGGCAGAGAACTGAAACAATAGATATCGAGAGAGTCAGATCAAGCCCACCAGCAGGACCACAGGCCACATTCTCCCTGCTCTTCACATCCTCAGGCGTTCTCATGCTCTTTGCCCTTTCGTCTCCCGCAGTCCCAGAAAGAGGATCATTCTCAGGCCTCTTGACAGCAGGGAGGCTGAGGGGCTGGTAAGACCCCAAACTGGTTGGTGGGACTGGGCTTCCTCTCCCGCTCTGAGCAGCCACAGTTGTTGGAGAGCTCGGCCACTCACCTCTACAGGCCGTTCCCACTCTCTGAGGTCTTCCCTTCTCTCACCTTGACCTTTCCCGCCTTGGTTTCTCCTCCCCTCACACACCTCCCTTGTCCCTGTCTTCAGGTTGCTGTGGGCCTTGCTTCACAGGCTCCTTCCCCCTCAACGACTTGGTTTTGGGGTTGTGTTTACTTTCCCTTCAATGTTGCCTTTACAGTAGAATCTGGTAGAATCCCCAGCTGACAAGTGTGTAGGCATTTGATGACAATGAGAAAGACCTCAGTCACAGTCTCACCATCAGAACCATACATCCACATTCAGAAGTGCTCGATAACGTGGGCTGGACTAGAAACCCAGGCTGTGGGACTTTCCCGGCAGCCCAGGGGTTAAGACTCTGCCTGCCACTGCAAGTTCAGTACTGGTGATACTGGTCGGGGGAATGAAGATCCCACGTGTCATGGGATGGGGTCAAAAAAAAAAAAAAAAGGCAGAAAGAAAGAGATCTGGCTATGACTGGGATGGTGACCCTTCCTTGAGAGACTGGCAAAAATTGCAGTAGTAGAGCACTCTTTGTAATAGGCCACACCAGATGTATTTCAACAACTCCATCTTTGATCCCACAGCACCGACCTCCCACCACAGCTCCATCACCGTATTCCTGCACCTTTCCTGATATTGTTCATTTAATCCCTCCAAAAAAGACAAAAGAAGTCAATGTGATCAACACACATCTGTTTAGGAATCAAGTCTGTAGCTTTAGGTTCTAGAGCAGCTGCTCCTCTTTCCTGCTGGTCTCTGTTCCTTTGAGAAAAGATACATCAGATGGTCCCCTGGAAGGAAGGGAAAAGGAGGTAACAAGGAAATCACTCAGTTTCACCCACTAGGATTTTTTTTGGTAGCTCTTAAGTTTGGGAGGGAAAGTTGACAATATCGACTGAAAGTCCGTGTGCCCCCCCTTTTTTTTGGCTGGGCTGGGTCTTCATTGGCCTTCTCTGGCTGTGGGGAGCAGGGGCTACTCCCTAGTTAGGGGTCCATGGGCTTTTCATTGCTGTGGTTTCTCTTGTTGCAGAGCACAGGCCCTGGGGCACGCGGGCTTCAGTAATTGCAGCTCCCAGGCTCTAGAGTGCAGGCTCAGCTGTTACGGCCCACACTCTTAGTTGCTCCGAGGCATGGGAGATTTTTCCCGGACCAGGGATCAAACCCGTGTCCCCTGCACTGGCAGGCAGATTCTTTACCACGGAGCCACCAGGGGAGCCCCCATGTGCCCTTTGATTTAGCAGTTCTGTTGATTGTTGTTCACCCAGGAAGAGATGACTTTTTGTAAATTAGAAAAAAAAAATTTCTTCCTCAAGTCATTTTATGTTTATCTGCCAGAAAATTATAAGTATTTACAGTTGTGACATCCACCTGAAACTAACACAACATTGTAAATCAACTATATGCCAATAAAAAATTTTAAATAAAATGAAAAATTAAAAAACTAAAGTTATGATGTCTACAAAGTGATTGATGCCCATACAAAGGAATCGGTTTGTGTAGAGTACGAGCTATACCACTGTATATGTCAGCCCTGCCTGACATATACAGTGGCATATACAGTGCATGCTCAGCGGCTTCAGTCATGTCCGACTCTTTGTGATTCCATGGACTGTAGCCTTGTCAGGTTCCTCTGTCCATGAGGATTCTCCAGGCAAGAATACTGGAGTGGGTTGCTATGCCCTCCTCTAGGGCATCTTCCTGATCCTGGGATCAAACCAGCGTCTCTTATGTCTCCTGCATTGCCAAGAAGGTTATTTACCACTAGCGCCACCTGGGAAGCCCACATTAACCCTGGTTACCTTATAAATACATACGAAGAACAACATCAGGATGTATGTTAAAAAGTGTTGATAGAAATTGGTTTTGTAATAACAAAAAGGACTGTTGTGATATCCATCAGTAGGGAACAGTTTAAATAAAAATTTGGGGCACATTTATATAATGGAATTCTAGGGAACCTTACAGGGAAAAAAAAGAGATTTATCAGTTCAGTTAAGTTCAGTTCAGTTGATCAGTCGTGTCTGACCCTTTGCAACCCCACGGACTGCAGTACACCAGGCCTCCCTGTCTATCACCAACTCTCGGAGTTTACTCAAACTCATGTCCACTGAGTCGGCGATGTCATCCAACCATCTCATCCTCTGTCATCCCCTTCTCCTCCCACCTTCAATCTTTCCCAGCATCAGGGTCTTTTCCAATGAGTCAGTTCTATGCATGAGGTGGCCGAAGTATTGGAGTTTCAGCTTCAGTACCAGTCCTTCCAATGAATATTCAGGACTGATCTCCTTGCAGGGACTCTCAAGACTCTTCTCCAACACCACAGGTCAAAAGCATCAATTCTTTCGTGCTCAGCTTTTGTTATAGTGCAACTTTCACATCCATATGTGACTACTGGAAAAACCATAGCCTTGACTAGACGGACCTTTGTTGGCAAAGTAATGTCTCTGCTTTACTGATACTTGACTGATACTTGACTGATACTTCTCCCAGCAATCTTGATTCCAGCTTGTGCTTCATTCAACCCAGTGTTACTCATGATGTACTCTACATGTAAGTTAAATAAGCAGAGCGATAATATACAGCCTTGACATACTCCTTTCCCGATTTGGAACCAGTCTGTTGTTCCATGTTCAGTTCTAACTGTTGCTTCCTGACCTGCATACAGATTTCTCAAGAGGCAGGTCAGGTGGTCCAGTATTCTCATCTCTTTAAGAATTTTCCACAGTTTGTGGTGATCCACACAGTCAAAGGCTTTGGTGCAGTCAATAAAGCAGAAATAGATGTTTTTCTGGAACTCTTGCTTTTTCGGTGATCCAGCGGATGTTGGCAATTTGATCTCTGGTTCCTCTGCCTTTTCTAAAACCAGCTTGAACATCTGGAAGTTCATGGTTCACGTACTGTTGGAAGTCTGGCTTGGAGAATTTTGAGCATTACTTTGCTAGCGTGTGAGATGAGCAATTGTGCGGTACTTTGAGCATTCTTTGGCATTGCCTTTCTTTAGAATTGGAATGAAAACTGACCTTTTCAAGTCCTAGCCACTGTAGATCTAAATGTGCTGATATAAAGAAATGTTCAAGATATCAGTTCAGTTGAGTTCAGTTGCTCAGTCGTGTCCGATTCTTTGCGACTGCATAAATAGCAGCACGCCAGGCCTCCCTGTTCATCACCATCCCCTGGAGTTCATTCAGACTCACGTCCATCGAGTCAGTGATACCATCCAGCCATCTCATCCTCTGTCGGCCCCTTCTCTTCCTGCCCCCAATCCCTTCCAGCATCAGAGTCTTTTCCAATGAATCAACTCTTTGCATCAGGTGGCCAAAATACTGCAGTTTCAGCTTCAGCATCATTCCCTCCAAAGAAATCCCAGGGCTGATCTTCTTCAGAATGGACTGGTTGGATCTCCTTGCAGTCCAAGGGACTCTCAAGAGTCTTCTCCAACACTACAATTCAAAAAGCATCAATTCTTTGGTGCTCAGCTTTCTTCACAGTCCAACTCTAACATCCATACATGACCACTGGAGAAAACATAGCCTTGACTAGACGGACCTTTGTTGGAAAAGTAATGTCTCTGCTTTTCAGTGTGTCTGCTGTTCAAGATATATTACTAAGTAAAAAAAGGCAAGGTTCAGAGGAGAATATACTATAACTCAATGTTGTAAAATTTTTAAAAGAAATCTGATACAGCCCTTTTTTTCTTCCAAGACACTCAAGAAATCATTAACCAGAGTCTCTTTGGAGGAGAGTAACTGGGGGAAGAAGGAAGCTTTTAGTTCAAATGTATACTTTTATGTGTAGTTTGAATTTTTCTTACCAAATGTATTTATTGCTTTCAATTTAAAAAAATCAACAGGGGTAATCAGAATAGAAAAATAGAAAGTTATAGGTCTTTTAAATTTTTTATTTATTTCAAAAAATGTTTGTTTATTTATTTGGCTACATTGGGTCTGAGTTGCATACACGGGATCCTCAGCTGCAGCCTGATAGTCCTAACTCCCTGAACAAGGATGCAACTGGAGCCCCCAGCATTGGGCGCTGGAGTTTTAGTCACTGGAGCACCAGGGAAGTCCTTACAGATCTTTTTTAATTCTTGCACTTTTGAGCATAAAAATATCTAAGAAACATTTTTTAATTGCTGTGCACATCCTCCCATAGAATACATTTAAAAAATAAACTACGGTTTTTTTTAGTTTGTAAATATTGTTGCTAAATTTTTTTTTAGTAAAAGAAGTTCAATTTATAAGTATTTAAGGTAACTTGAGAAATACATAGTAAAAAAGAGAACAAAGCCCAGTAAAGATTTAGCTAATATGCAAACTTCTGGTCCATCTAAATTTGGCATATTCAATCTACTTAACTGATTTGCTTCACGTGGTAAATTTTTTTGATAAAATTCAGCATTCCACCCCGGTTATCTTTGCAAGGGCATAGACGTATCACTCCGCCTCCAGTGATTTGTGTTGTCTCTGTAGCAGTGGGGCTGAGGAGTGGGAGTGGGTAGGAAGCTGGTGGAGGAAAATGCAACCCTTAGGGCATTTTCACCTCTCACTTCGTGACTCTGAAAACAGAGACTAAACTCATGTATCTGTTAGACCACAAATACACTTAATCATAGAACAAGAGCATCATTAATCTCACTGTATTAATTCAGTTCTTGTTGGGTGTAAATTCAGCGCTTCCTGAGTTGCCTGTCACTTAAAACCGAGGGACCTGGTAGAAAGTCGATAATTTTATGTCATTTCACTTTATAGTACTGTGGGCGTAGAAGAATCAGATGAGCTGTCTTTCTCCCTTTGATCTCTGGAGAAAAGAATTCTAATTGTTCCTGTCTATTTGTTCCTGAATTTAAAACTTCATTAGAATGAAAAAAAAAACTGAATTCATTATTACAAATTTTGTGCTAAGAGTTCACTCTCCCCAAATGAATATTTATTTAGGCTTCAGATACATAATTCCAAGAAGAAAAAGAGAGAGAAGGAAAAGAATGATTGTTCTTGGATGAGCAGAAGTGACATTGAATATTATTAAGTAACATAGCAACCCCAACTCTAACAATGAAGTGACTTTTTTTTTTTTTAAAGAAAGAACTATTTGTATTTCTTTCAAAAGTCTCTCAGCGATGTTGGAGGAGAGTACACTGAATGCAGTAACTTTTACAGAACATTTTTCTGCTTTGGAGTTTTGTCTCGTGAATCATGCATTTGTTCCGGTGTTAAGGGTATTAGACCTCAATTTTGATTATAAGTTACACACATTCTACTCATTGGAAAGTAAATTTTAAATACTGAACTCCAGGGCAAGGTCTTCCCTCAACCCATTAATGTAACAAATACTCTTTCTACTTTGCTGAATTTCTGTTTGGAGACATTATTTAGAGCCCACTATTTATTTGCTGACCGCATTTGCCCTGTGTGTCCCCCGACTGTGTCATTAAACAAATATTTGTTCATTCAGTAAACGTTTATTGAGAGTCTCCTCCGTGCCAGGCTGTCTGCTCAACACGAGGGTTTAGGGAAGATGAAGATAAATATATAAATAAAAAGACATGACCCCCACTCCCTAAGGGTCACAGCCTGGCAGGCTACGGGCTCTTCCATCCAACGTCCATGTGGATGCTTTCTCCTGTGCGTTTCGGGCCAGGACTGAAGTAAGGCCAACTTACACAGTAGGACAAAATTCTAGGAGCCGCTCACTCCCAGAGGGAGCAAAGGGAGCAAAGGCAGACGGCAGCCCCTGGCTGCCTGAGCTCCCAGCGTGGCCTTTTCCTCCTGTCTGCTGCCCTTCTCTCAGTTCACTGACACACTCGTGCTTATCTCAGTCACTCCCCGCAAGCGTCTACACGCGTGTCTGTCTGTCATGCCCAGGTTACCCTCCCAGTAACCATCCTTTGTTTAACCCCTTCTTCCAGGCCTTGTTCAGTCTCCACCTTGAACGTCCTTCCCAGGCCTAAGAGCCTGGTCAGTTTCTCCCCGCACGCTTGCATTCCTGCAATGGCCTTTATCACCAGCCAACTTTAAACAAAATAATTTTAAATTTTTTGGAGACACTGCCTTGGGAGAGACCCCTGGTCTTCTCCTTACTTCTTGTTCAGTTGCTCAGTCGTGTCTGACTCTCTGTGCCCCCGGGGACTGCAGCACGCCACGCTTGCCTGTCCTTCACCATCTCCTGGAGTTTGCTCACATTCATGTCCATTGGGTCGATGATGCTATCTAACCATCTCATGTTCTGCCACCCCTTTCTCTTTTTGCCTTCAATCTTTCCCAGCTTCAGTCTTGTTGTAAGTAATAAGTCTTTCATTTTCCCTGAAAAAAAAATATTTTTAATTGAAGTATAGGGTTTTGTCTGTTTGGGGTTCTTTTTCCTTTTGGCCATACCACAGCTTGCAAGATCTGAGTTCTATACTATATACATGGGCTTTCGAGGGGGTGCTAGTGGCAAAGAACCCAAACTGCCAGTACAGGAGACAGGTTCGATCCCTGGGTCGGGAAGATCCCCTGGAGGAGGGCATGGCAACCCACATCAGTATGCTTGCCTGGAGAATCCCATGGACAGAGAAGCCTGGTGGGCTACAGTCCACAGGGTCGCAG